>MU191367.1:0-33402 GCA_016904865.1 Pissodes strobi
GAACATTTTCTTAACGATTTTCTAAATCATATTAACACCAAAGAACCCACAATCAAATTCACTATAGAAAGAGAAATTAATGAACAACTTTCATTTCTTGACATTCTTATAAAAAATGACTTGAATAGTTTCGAAACAAAAATATACAGAAAACCTACACATACAAACAGATATTTAAATTTTAATTCAAATCACCCAATAATGGTCAAAAAGGGGGTCGTAAAAAGTCTATATGATCGAATGAAAATAATTTGTAATAATCAAAATTTCAACACAGAAAAAGGATTTAGAACCAATGTTTTAATTAATAATAACTATCCTATTGATTTCAATGAAAAATGCTTTAATGATTTTGAACAACCAAATATTAGACAAAATCAAAATAGACCTATTACGAACCTCTTTATTCCTTATATTCCTGGCTTATCAGACCAAATAAAACAAATAGGTAATAAATTTAACATTCGTACTATTTTCAAAACAGAAAATACCCTTAGATCCAAACTAACAAAAACAAAACCACTAATTGAAAATTAAACTACTAAAAATGTTATCTATAAAATACCATGTGAATGCAATAATAGGTGAAACCTGTAGACCATTATCGAACCGTATATAAGAACACCAAACTTATATTAAAAATACACAATTCCACAAATCACATATTTGTCAACATGTATTTGACAACAATCACAGAATACAATGGAACGCTTCAAGTATTTAAGCAAAGGAGCCTTCATCTAAAAAACGTAAAATTAAAGAAAGTACTTTAATTTTATTAAATAGAGATGAATGTGTTGCTTCATCTTCTGTTAGTTTTAATAGCACATGGTTACCTTTGCTAAAAACTGAAGTTGATAAGGGACACTTAAAAATTAACTAATCCTTTCAACAAAAATCATTATGTTCTTCCTAAACGAATAACACCAAATTGTAGATATATAAAACTTCAAAAACAAATTAATTTACCAAATAACACCTCAATATCACACTAAAGACCAGTAACCAGTAATTAAATATGGCATTATGATTGACATCTTGTCAAAGTCAATTCAAAGCTTGACAATCTGCAAGAGCTTTTTACTGTTTTATTGTATTTACTAACCAGTTTCATTTTTAGTTTTTACCTTTCTTGACAACGGGAATAGATTTGTTTCCCGAAACGTTGAAGTTATCTAGGTATTACATTATGGTCACTAAACTAGCACTTGTGCTGTTTACATCCTGGAGCCAGAGCCGAAGAGGCTCTATATAACAAGTTCAAAAGGATAGTGGAGAGAAACCCCAAAAATCTGTAAGTTAAAGACTCCTTTGTCTGACGCACTGCATCACTGTGGAACTCACTTCCAGGACATCTGTTTCCCCCTAATTACAATCTACAAGTATTCAAGAATCGTGTCAATCAATAACTTCGCCATCTCCCATTAGTATGTATGCCACAGCCATAGAAAAATCCATTAAAAATAATTTTAAAAAACGTCAATTCATTGCCATTTATAGAGCAGCCATATATATATTCGAATTTCTTGATATTTTTTTCACAAGCGTCATTATTTTGATGCAAAAATTAAATGATTATAATTTCAATACTTTGTATTTGATTTTAAACAGCAAATAATTGTTTCATTTCAAGTAAGGTCGAATTGAATGGCTTACTATGAGCTGTCTTTTCATTATTATAAAATTATTATCTATTGTCACTACCAGATATCAATAATTTACGTTAAAATATTAAATTCTCGCAACGTAGTTATTGATTTGTCCTGAGTGCTCGTCTGTGCAATTTTCTATAAATTTTAGAGTTGAGTAACACTCGGCTTTACTTCCGAAACATTTCTAACTTAAATCATTAAACGGTAAGAAATATTTGATATTAAGTTCCACAAAATTCCCACTTGCTTTATATAAAATAAAATACCTTTGGTACGTGTTCAAGGAGCATTCAATTGCGAGCCGTCAAATTTGTAAAAAGTAAGTTTTTTTTTTGTCCGGTCATTTCGTTGATGTATTTTAGACGACATATATTTTTGTTCTTTTATATTTCATTTTAATTCAATATTTTATCGACTTTGAATCAATAATTTTTCTTCATAACAGCACAGAAATATTAAAAATTTTTTTGGCAGTGGCACACACAATAAAGGAAGATCCTATGTCACTCGACGAGCGGTGCGTGTATGAAGATGTTGATCGATACGGTTCTTAAACAGTTGTAGGTTGTAATTAGGGGGAAACAGACGCTCTGGGAGTGAGTTCCACAGTGATGCAGTGCGCCAGACAAAGGAGTCCTTGTATAGCGACATTCTAGGTGTTTCCAGTTATACGACAAACGGGTGCGCTCTGCTGGGGGCGGGATGATGCTGGCCAAATCCTGGGAACATTTGCCGCGAAAATATCTATAAAAGAGGGAAATCTCGGCCACATGTCTGCGGTGTTCCTGACTATCCAGATCTCGGTCAACTCCGGGTCGTCGACGAGACGCACAGCTCTCTTCTGCATGGAATCCAGCAGCTCTAGGGTGTTCTTAGGTGCGGCACCCCAAATGTGTGAGCACCGCTTTGTAGAGCAAGAGTAGCTGCGGTGTATATAGTTTTTTGTTGCGAAATAGCGCACCAAGCTTCTTCGAGGCAGACTTTGCCATGTTAGTAACGTGGTCATGCCTGGACATATTGCTGTTGACCGAGATACTCAGTAGTCCAATTGACGAGGATGAAGGTATGGTCGATCCTGCCATAATGATGTCAGGGCACGCCGTATTAGCTTTCTTGGTAGACGTGGCTGCTTGGGTTTGTGCAGCATTAAATTGGACCAAATTCCTGTCGCCCCAGGTTCGAACTTTCATCAGATCTTGATTAATTGTTGTAATCTGCTCCTGTCTGCAGTGATATGTCTCAGTGGCTGGTAAAGGATTTTTTGACCTAAATTGGGTAAATGGGTACTGTCATCTGCAAAACAGTAAACAGGATTATTGGTTTTGGTTAGCAGGTCATTGATATAGATGAGAAACAGAGTTGACAAAAGTATTGGGCACTGAGCCACTCCCGCATTTATGTTGAATGTGTTTGAGATGTGTCTATCAATTGCAACGTGCAGAGATCGGTTCTTAAGGAAGCTGGCAAGACAGCTGCAGAGAGACGCTGGCAATCCGAATAACGGCAGTTTGTTGAGCAATCCGTCATGCCAGGTTCTGTCGAATGCGTTTGAAATATCTAGCGCAATCTCTCGAGACTCTCCGTAGTTCTCAATTGCCCTACTCGATACATGTGCGACATTGGCCAAATATCTCCTGCCGATCTCTGTTTGCGCAAGCCGTATTGGTTATCACTAATTATTCTATTATTCTCGAGGTACTTGAGTAGTTGCTGATTGACTAGACGTTCTATGACTTTAGAGATTATTGGAAGCAAGGCAATTGGACGATAGTTTGATGGTTTTTTTTGGTACAGATTGCATTCGAGCGGCTTTCCAAGAAGATGGGTATAACCCCTTTCGTTAAAACAAAAAAAAAACAGTTTGGAAAAAATGGGTGTTACTTCGTTCGCGCAGTTCGTACCATCGTGTGTACGTATTTCATCCGGTCCTAATGCCTTTTGCGTATCTAGCTCTTTGAGGATTTTACGAATATCGTGGGGGTGAAACTTAACTTCTGCCATGGTAGTGTTGATGCTGGATATGATGGGGAATTCCTTGCCTTGGTGGACGTTTAATGTGAGCATGCCACTGGGGCATTGCAAAAGTTTATCCCTGGTCCTTTGAGTGTGTTTGTTCTTAGTTTCGTCAATCACAGGTTTGCATTCGTTTCCCGCTTCGGTAAAATAATTGCGATTTTCAGTGGTCTGATTTTGCTGCCAGTACTTGTAGGCTTGCTCTTTCCTACCTACGGCTCTTTAGCATCTTCTGTCGAACCAGGGCTTTCCTTTTGGCAGTTACTTGATGGAAATTGGGATGTATGCTTCCATTCCTAAGGCGATTACTTGCGTAATCTCTTCGCAACAGACTCACGGGCCGTCAGTGCTAAAGCAGACATCGAACCAAGGAAAATCTAGGTATAATTCTCTTAGTTCCTCCCAGTTTGCAGAATTGTAATGCCAGATTTTACGAGGCAATGGTGGATCGTTCTGAAGGAGTGGCAGGTGCAAATCGTTGTAATAAGTTTGTGGTCGGAAGTACCTAATGGCGGACCAACTGTAATTGTGTACTGATCAGGATTTATGTTTAGAAAAAGATCCAGGAGGGCGGCAAATTCGCCAATCTCTGAGATCCGGGTTGGTTCGTCTACAAGTTGAGTAAGCGCGCAGCTGATACCTCAAGATGAGGAAAATTGAGAACAGTTTTAAAAACACAACACAAGATTTATTTATAATTATTTACAATTCCATATGAACACAAGAAAATATTTTTTCATGTGCATATAATATTAAAGTTCAATATATTAAAATTAAACATTCAAAAATGGCCCGAGGCTGTTTCATTTTACATAATATACATCGACGTTATATTGTAGATTTAATTTACTGTCACAAATTCTAAATAACCAGTTAAAATATTTAATCATTTTCCGAACCTATACACATCGAATCACTATGACGTATGAACTATTCCATGAATCAAATCGTGTTTTAAGTAGAATCTTATTGGTAATTAGAAGTAAAAATTATATGTTAACTTTTTTCAGTGGCATTAAAGTTAGCTCGTATCTACGGTCCTATTTGTCAAGTTAGAAGCATTTTTTAATAAACGTTTTTAAGACACAGACAAACTCATATAGCGTTTATTGATCAAGTGACGTGATCTGGAAGTAATATTTCTAAAAACCTGCACCTTGTTGCCAGTTAATAGTTTCTTTGTCTGTGAGTCTTTTTGTTCCCCTAAATAGTCTGCTTCTATTATTCCTATCGATCATTTATGAAAAGCTATAATTATTTGTTCCTTCAAATGGAAAAACATATTTGTGCCAGACAACTTTCAAACAATCCAAACAAACGTAGACAAAAGTCATATCCAACTGGCGCTGGCTGGCTTTGACATAATGAAATACCGAACAAAATAGGTTTTATAATTAAATTGAAACATATTCATTAAAATTGCGTTAAAAACAGAACGTTCAGTTTTTTTTTATTTACTTTTATTTTAAATCGGAGATATGCTTGATACCACAGTTATTAAAATATTCGTGTGTAGAGCTCTATTGCTAACATTTCATTATACTTGAATCAAGATTTGAAATGGTTTGAACTGTGATCGCAGTAATGAAATTCGAATTATTCTACCACTTATCTCTTTATTGCCGATTTAATTAGATCCTTTATTGCTGCTGGTATGTGCAACTAGATCTGAGTCCGATAATTTCCCTTACTGCTCAATTCTTTCAAATGTGAACAGTTGGATGTTGGATCACTCTTGCCTCTCCAGTAGAGGGTTAACATTCAATAGAGCAAACTTCAATTTTGTTGACGTTACTTTAGATTTATTTTGTTGATAAGTGTTCTGATTGTTACGTAAAGTACTGAATCTGGAAAGAATATATTAAATTAAAGGTATTTCGAAAATTGACTCTGATAAACTTTAATCTGAAAATACCTTTTCTGTCAGCACTCAAATGCATTATTTATTGTATTATGCAGTGAAGGCTATCCAACTAGTCATGTGACGTGTGAACTAAAACAGGGATTCACGAAAGTTATTGCATATATTAGTACCGATATATCTATGCTATTTTCACCTGGTTCATATGGATGAATGGAACACTCTATTCAATCTAAGAATGCGTTAATTCAATATATAGCACACTACTAGAAGCATTTAAACTACTAATAATTAATTGTCACCCTGTCCTAAGTTTGAGCTTGAATTTTAAAAATATTATGCAAACATTCAACATAAATTATACAGACAACTCGAGCGGACAGCGCATGCAATTATGAACCTTAAAGTTACAATGGTCAGCAGACTTTATGATATAAATAGTCAAGCGGACCATCAATCCGATAGGATTTTGTCTCTCACCTATTCCGTGCACCTACTGCAGTCCACAGGGACGTAGTAGGAGCTCTAACCATATCCTATTCTTCAGACCCAACTCGAAGAGTGCAGTTCACAGGATCGTATTTCTTGGGGGATTGCCTAAAAAGTACTAAAGTCGAATCTGTGATAAATCTGTCAAAATTCTAAGTCAGTGACTTTTAAAGTTAAACAGTTACAGTACCTTAAAGTGCAGAGTGAAAATAAGATAAATCAAGAACCTCAAATAATTGCCTATAAAAAAATCAAAGAACCAGGAATAAACTTTTGCAATGCCCCAGTGGCTCCAGGAATTTCTGTTCGTTAGCAAAGGCAGTAAGTAATAACTTTACAAAAAGTCTCTTCCAACTTTTATAGACGAGAGTGGCGTCACGGCAACTACAGGTAAAGGCGGCTACACACACAACTGCAAGCTTGACAAGCATGCATGTATAATAATTTTGTACAAGTATGCATAATTTCCATTTGCCACCACAAGGTACATGCATACTTAAAGAAGCATCAGTTTGTGCCGGAAAAATGTCTAGCTCGGACCATGATGCACTTGCCTTTACGAGAAAAACTGAAAAGAAGAAATGTTATGTGTGGTGCAAAGAGTGGTTAAGGAAAAGAAAAACTTACTTCCATATCAACTTACTGAGTGAATTAATTTACATCCGCGTGATTGCAATAACTTTCTCAGAATGGATGAAGAAACTTATCTGAAACTTTTATCACTTGTAACACCTTTAATTAAAAAACAAGATATGCCTTCTTCGCCCTATCATGATATTCTGGTGATCTGATTCGCCAAAGAGACGGCTGATTTTGGTATGCATGAATAAAGTTTTCCAGTAATTCTCGGTTCGCTTTCTTCAGATTGCTAGACTTGATGAGTGGAAAGAGCTCATTTACGACTGTTGCTTTTGTGTACAAGTCAACACGTACATACACAAGGTCCGTTTCACTTGCGCAAGCACGGCTTGTCCAAGCTTGCGTGATTCAAACCAAATCAAGCATCAAGCGGCTTGCACAATTCAAATGCTTGCGCAAAATTTTCCTCCAGACGCTCCAGCATACTTGTACAAAAAGGTTGATCATGCATGCTGGTCAAGCTTGCAGTTGAGTGTGTAGCCACCTTAAAGGAAAAGGCGAACATGTTCGCCGAAATGCTTTCATCGCACTTTGCCTTAAACGTCCCCTACCACGCCCTCAAACTATCGCTTAATTGCCTTGCTTCCAACAATCTCCAAAGTCATGGATCATGTAGTCAATCAGCAACTACTCAAGTACCTCAAGACCAATAGAATACTAGCGATAACCAATACGGCTCCATGTATGGAATAGGGCAATTGAGAACTTCGGAGAATTTCGAGCGATTGCGTTGGCTATTTCGAAGGCATTTGACATAGTTTGGCACATGATGGATTGCTCAACAAACTGCCGTCCTTCGAACTGCCAGCGATTCTCTGCAGCTGGCTTGCCAGTTTCCTTAAGAACCGATCTCTGCACGTTGCAGTGGATGGACACATCTCAGATACATTCACAATTAATGCGGAAGTGCCTCAGGGTGCCATACTTTCACTAACTCTGTTCCTCATCTATACTAATAACCTGCTGACCGAAACCAATAATCTTGTTTATAGTTTTGCAAATGACGGTACTTTTATCTCCCAATTTAGACCAGAAAAACCTTTACCAGCGACTGACATTTATCACCGCCGACAGGAACATATTACAACAATTAATCAAGATCTGGAGAAAGTTCGAACCTGGGGCGACAGGAACTTAGTCCAGTTCAATGTGACAAAAACCCAAGCAGCCACGTTTACCAAGAAAGCCAATACAGCGGGCCCTGGCATCATTATGGCAGGATCGACCATTCCAATATCCTCGTCAATCGGACTACTAAGAGTGTCTCGATCAACAGCAATTGATGGCATGATCACGTTGCTAACATAGCAAAATCAGCCTCGCAGAAGCTTGGTGTGCTATTTCGCAACAAAAACTGTGTACACCGCAGCAGCTGCTCTTGCCCTACATAGCGCAAATAAGACCGTGCCTAGAAGATTGCTCACATATCTGGGGTGCCGATGCCGCACCTAAGCACACCCTAAGCTGCTGGCTTCCATTCAGAAGAGAGCTATACGTCTCGTCGGCGGCCCGAAGTTGACATGGCATCTGGATAGCCGCAGATATCCCTGTTTTACAGATATTTTTTGGCGTGGATTCGGTCCGCATCATCCCGCCCCCAGCAACGCGTCTTGAAATAATTCGAATTTGCTGAACTACCCTCTCTAATAGTTACATTTTGATCTAACATTTATATAAGAAGGTAACTTTACTTTTCAACAAGGAATTATCTTCTAAAGTTTTCTGAACTTCTTTTGAAACACCTTGTATATAGGAAATTATTAGATAAATAGGCTAGAACGAGTTTTAATCGAAATATTTTTTGGTTAAAATAGAATTAATTCTCTCATGATTTCTAACTGGTATGATTAGTCATACTCATAAGATGATTGTTCTTTCTGTCAATAAGTTAGTGGATTTGAAAAGGGGAAATCCCTTGCACGTAGGCCACCAGTCTGGGACAATTATGTGCCTGATACACTAATTGATGGTACTTGGAGGACGATTCCTCGTTCTTCAAGTACCACCTGCATTCTGGATCTTCTACGATTCGCAGTAGGTGCAAGTGCCTTGTAAGGAGACCTGTTACAAGTCTCATGTCCTCCCTTTTCAGATCTAGAAATTAATGGTTTCTCGGCAGCTTCCTAGGCTGTGGAATCACCAATGCGGGGCATGCACTGAGTTTCTGAAGGTTACCCGCTTTAATCCCGTTGATCAGCTTCTCCACAGCCGATGACCTAGTTCGTTTCTTAGACTGTGGAGTCGACAACGTGGGGCTTACTCTGGGTCCTTGAAAAATTTCCTGCATTAGCTCCTGTTGATCGGCTCTTCCACAGCTGAGGTCCCCAGACTGAGCTATTAACAATAAAGTTTTATAGTGTACAATAATAAAAAGCACACACAAATATAGATTTAATTAAACAAGTAATCAATTAAAATGACAAGTATGTCGCAAAGTGATTCCAGAATTCTCGCATACGACGAGCGCTGTCTATTACGATTCGCTTTAGCCTTTCCTTGAAAATATTATTCCCTCGACTTTCTGGTTCATTAGTAACATATTGTATGAAATAATCCCTTAATAAGAAAAGCTATTATCGAATTTTGTTGAAAGGGAAAAGGGAGGCCCTAGCTGATGCCTTCGTAATCTTTGTGAACATGTGCGTTAAAATTTCTGAAGTGAAAACTATATTAGGGCCGTTTAGCACATTTTTCCTGGGCATTGAATCAAAATGAGCCATCAGGCATCGCGGTCAGTTCTTTAACGCTCATTCGGATAGAGTGGGCTCTAGTCGACTTCAGCCAAGCAAGAGAGAAAAACAGTGAGTAATAGGGCCTTTAAAGTCCTATTTGGGTCACTCTGTACATTTTGTCCGTCTCATATATTATTTCACAAAATCCTAAACCTAACTGACAAATTATAAACATGAAAATATAACAAACAACTAATAAATATTGGTCGGTATAAACAATTTATTTTTCAATCATTTTTCACCATAAAGGAAGGGGTGGTAATTAACTTTATAATTAACCACTTTAATTAGCGAACAGTATTACCATAAGTAGGTGGGGTTGTATTCATAGGGTGTGAATTGAAACATGTATTTTAGGTATTATGTACTTTAATAATGCAAATTTCAATTAGCATTAAATATGATTAATATATACACCGATTTCTTACTACTTTCAAGCATTCATCCTTTCATACATAAAACTAAATACTGTACATGAGGTTAACTATTACTAGATGTCTAACAAAACTTCTTGAATATTTAATTTAAAACGAACTCTCTTTACGGAATTTAATTAACGTCTTTTAATAATTCAACTAACTGATTTTCGTTCACACAAAATAACTTGTTACATTGCGTCTTCTTCAATTTTCTCAACTTAACTTCACCAGGTATGTAAGACTTCGAACATTTGATTCGAATCTCGGTTACCGGAATAGATTTGTCTACTACAAATTTCCAACCGCCAATTTACCTTCTTCTACCTTCAACAACAGCAACAGAAGAGACGCTACGAGTTGTATTGTCTCGAGAAAATAAATTAAAACGCTCAAAAGAGTTCCATCTGTACAAAGAAAATGAGAAAATGGTCCAATATTTTGGCGCCAACAAAGCTACGACGTTTTAGTTGCTTTACGAGTGAACGATTGTACTGCACTTTATTACTTTTTTCTTCGACTAGAACTTAAATTTTGAGAAAACTAACTAAACATCTCGGCATCAAACAGAGTAACGACAGGGGCTGATGTTTTTGGCGCCAAACTCAAGCAGAGCGATGACTGCACCGTTGCTTCACGGGCGAGTGTTTGTCAGGTACTAAAATCTAATTTTTCCTATCGGCGGCGGCGCAGACAGGTAGAAAACAGCGGGAAGTTGCGTGGATGCGGATGCATTTGAGAGGGTAGTAACATGTTCTTTCTTTATTTGGCATATTGTTGTTTACACATCATTGCGGAGACAAAGATATATTATATTGAGAACGATTAATAACGATTTCCTTGATGGAGTGACAAGGATGGAATGTATTCTATCGACAATCCAGGTTCGGACTAAGGAGTAACTGAAATGCAATGTTTTAAATGCAAAAATTGCTATTTACCTGGGGTGAATTAAATTTAGTTGGGTTTGAAATATGACTCAATCATACTACGAACATACAGGGTGTTATCGCCAAACTATACGGTGAAAAACGATGTTAGGGTAGGGTACTCGCGTAAGGGGTTTGATTCCTGACGCCTTCCGTCAAGAAACTTTTTTATTTAACTTCCATTTACTTTTTAATATCGCTTTGTTTAAGTTTTCATCTCTGTCGTGCGGTCTTAAGCACAGACCATTTTTTTAGCAACTCGGCTGTGTTTTAATTTAATTTTTAAATGAAGCTAGTGGATACAATGTATTCATAAATCGTAGATACCTTTTCGCGGTGTAGAAAATTCTAGTGATTATTTGGTTATTTGTTGCAATACTCTATTATTAATTAAATTTTAAGTTTATCTGCTGAAAACCACTGCACTAAATCTTCGATAGTTTTCTTAGTATTTTATTTTACTACCGTGAGACTCGTCTGATCAGCAATACAACGTATACCATTAGCATTCATTACGTTTTTTGCGGATATATGCGTTACTAGGTCATTTTAATCAGAAATGAGCCTAAAACAGACCTCCGCAAACATAGGTTTTCTCTTACTTAGAGCATACCTCGCCCCTTACCTTGTGCCGCCATTAATACTTACAAACATATACTTGTCACGTAAATATAGACGAATTCATTAAGGTTTACTTCTTGGCCGATAAATGGGCACGTTTGATTTAATGTCCCATAATCATTTATTTTAAAAGCCTTTGAAGGATTATATATTGCTATAGCGCTGTAGGTTGTCCTTCATTATGTTTTTCAAATATTTTAATACAAATACCTGTCAAAGCACTATCTGTGAACAAACTTTACGAAAAACCGAGTTAACACTAATTAAAAATTTTATGTTTTTATAGAAACGTTATGAAATGATTTTAGTAGTCAGTAATATTATGTTTGCATGTTTTTAAAGGTACAGATATGATCTTCAATAATTTTAACTGGTAAAGAAAGTATTCAGTATTAAAATAGTCAACTATTAAGCTGAGTATAAGCGATTTTATTATAGAGACTAATTTATCTTCACTTACTGATCGTAAAAATACGGTACGCAAGGAACCACATTATATTCAAAATCCGTTCCGCAAACATCATTTAAGAAGTAATTTGCAATAATAATATGAATTTCAATATGTATTTCATTGTACTTTCACTGTTATTTAAGTATTATGATTTGTAAAGATATCCTGGACATTTTTCTTTGGTATGTTCCAGTTATACGTTTTTATTTGTTTATTTCTCCTATTTTACATATTGTTTTAAGTATATTAGAAGATACAACAATCTCGTCTATTTTGCTTTATTAATGAGCCCCTTCAGAATTGTGGAAAATCTGTTAAAATTTTTAAGTTTAAATAATTTGTTTATGTCTACGGGAACTTATAGGGTCTCTGGTTTCTTATACTTTTTCTTTACCCGAAAGAAGCCATTTAAGAATTATAAAATTATATTTAAGTTGTATATTCTAATGGGAAAGTTCCAATATATTTTATTTTTATACGTTATACTGTCACCAGATTTAGTGTAAAAAGAGTTATTTTGAGTTAGATTTGGTTAGTTTGGATTGGCCAAAACCACCTTTGACTAGGAAAATTCGGATATCATAATTTTTCATCAAAATAATTTCTACTGTTTTCTCATATCAATCATTGGTTATAATGTCTAGGCTTAGATTAAGTATTTCATATTTTATGTGGACTTCATCATTTTAAATTCTGATTTTATTAAAAAAAATTGCACAGCCAATATTGTGAAACGAATGACAACAGGTGAAATGATATTTTATAACTTGCACCCGGACTATATTATTTGTCCTTTTAGCTGCTAAATGAAATGCTATTCCAATCCTATTTATATTTATATAAAATAATAAAAAGCACAAAAATATGCTTAGAGCACGATACATCCTTCCTAGGAATTATAACCAATAAACTATCAAAGAACTCGCCGTAACGGACAGATCGGCAAAATCGGCCACAAATAATTTCCATGAAATCATAACTCGCAACTCGCATAAAAACCTTTGTCAGTTTCCTATCGAAAAGATCAATATCTACCGCTCTGTTGGCCAAAATTCACCCTTACCACTCTAATAATCTAGCCACGGATTATCTAGAAAGACCTACTTTCAAACATGGCCTCTAGGAGGATCCAATCACAGCAAGCGCTTACCCTACTTAATTCCATACGCTCAGCGACCTTAGACTCACCTTATCCCTTAACAAAAGTCAGTTTTTAAGTTATGTTCAACAGACGCGCTGCGTGCACGTGGCTATCGTCCGTAAAATTACATTCGGCTCACTGCCAATTTCTTGGTTTTTACTATTTCGGCTTTGCCATTTCTAATTACGTTCGGCTTAATGCCAATTTTTCGATTTTTACCATTTCAACCTTGCCACTTCTATTGGTATATTTACCATTTCTATCGGTATATTTACCATTTCGGTCTTGCCATTCCTATTTACCCTCTGCTAAGTGTCAATTTCTTGTTCTTGAGTCTTTCGGCTTAGACAACTCGATATTATATATCTCCTGTTCCAAGATCATAATTCACGCGAGATTAATTCCCCAATGAAGACAAAATTTTTCCTTTCCTAAAAGTTATAGATATGTTCTATATTGTTGTGGAGGATTCATGTTTTACCTTTCAAATGTTTGGGTTTCCTCTCCACTTAGAGCCGTTTGCTCTGGCTCCAGGGTGTAAACAGCACAAGTGCTAGTTTAGTGACCCTAACGAAGCCGAAAAACCTAACGGAAACAGGGAAAACAGTCAACGTTTCGAGGACCAAATCTGCTCCCGTTGTCAAGAGCGAACAAATCTAAAAATGACAATGGTTAGTAAATACAATAAAACAGTAAAAAGGTTTTGCAGATTGTCAAGCTTTGAACTGACTTTGACAAGATGACAATTATAATGTCATATCATTTAATTACTGATTACTGTTACTGGTCTTTAGTGTGATATTGAGGTATTATTAGGTAAATAATTAATTTGTTTTTGAAGTTTTATATATCTATAATTTGGTGTTATTCGCTTGGAAAGAATTTAATGATTTTTGTTGAAAGGTTTAGTTAATTTTCAAGTGTCTCTTATAAACTTCAGTTTATAGCAAAGGTATCCAGGTTTTATTAAAACTAACAGAAGTTGAAACATCACATTCATCTTTAATTAATAAAATGAAAGCACTTTCTTCAATTTTACGTTTTATAGATGAAGGTTCCTTTGCTAAAATACTTGAAGCGTTCCATTGTATTCTGTGATTGTTATCAAATGCATGTTGACAAATAAGTGATTTGTGGAATAGTGTATTTTTAATATAAGTATGGTGTTCTTTTATACGTTTTACGAACCTCTTTATTCCTTATATTCCTGGTCTTTCAGACAAAATGAAACGAATAGGTAATAAATTTAACATTCGTACTATTTTCAACACAGAAAACACCCTTAGATCCAAACTAACATAAACAAAACCACGCAATGAAAATGAAACTACTAGAAATGTTATCTATAAAATACTATGTGAATGCAATAAATTTTATCAAAACGTATAAAAGAACACCAAACTTATAGTAGTCGCAGTAAACTGCTACCAATACAGCTGCTTTTGTGTCTGATCACTTTGTTTGTCAGATCATTTTTAAAATTTTGTCTTTTGTGTGCAGAGTGCTAAACTAAGGCCACATTACTCACTGCAATAAAAGAATTGCTGTAAAGTTGCTTAATAGTACTTAAAAGTTTAAATAACCTTGGTGCAAAACTGTGAGCCGCCATATTTGTTTACATTGTGACTCAGGATATTGGCGCAACTGTGTTCCAAAATTACAAGCAGAACCAATAATTTTTAAACTGTATGTGGGGGTTGATTTGATTCAGTGAGATGGCTTCATGCAAGAAGTGCTCAACTAAGGATTCTGATGGTGACTCATATGCTTTAGCGAGATGTGATAAATGTGGATCTCTATTATGCAAAAATTGTTCCACCCTGCTAGCCTCCAAACATAGAGGTGTGACAACCAAAAATAGGTCTCCATCTTCGAGCAAGGTTGACACCATCGGGGTCAACAGCAGTGCCACAAATTAAATGCTTGCCCAACTCCGGGCAAAACTGTTGGAAGCTCTTCATAGTGAAATTACAGACATCAAATCAGCCATTGAAGGAGGATTCATATCCTCCATGGATAAGATATTAAAGTCAATATAGGTAACATCAACCTCAATCAAGTCAATTTCCAATAAAATGGACACACACAATCTGCAAATAAATTCATCAACAAACAAGCCAAGGAAACCTAGCTCATCTTCACTTGATTCTACTGTTCATGTAATCAATAACACGGAATTGTTGAATAACTTAAAGCAATTAAAACTAGATTTTGATTCCTTAAAATCTATGTGTAAGGCCCAAGAAGATGAAATTTCAAAGCTTAGAATGGACATGCAAGCACTTTCCACCAGCAAAATTTCTAAAGAGAATGGCCTAGACTCTTCTGAGTTTGTAATGAAGTCCACTGTGTAGACTTTAAACTCAGAACCTCAGAGAACTTCTACAGTGCCGACAAAAAGAAAACAAAACATAGTAGGTGTGAAAAAGAATGATGGAAATAATAGTATATTGTGTAACTAGGAGGAAAAGCAAAACATTCCTGGACGACTGTGGTAGTTGCTGGACGAGGCGCAGCCGAGGCCAGCAACACAGGAGTCCAGGAATGTGCTTTTCCTACGAGTTGCACATACTATTTTTTATCCGATCGAAATTAATTAGAATAAATACTTATAAAAATAGAGCCAAATATTACTCTAAATAAAAACGGTGTTTTAAATTTAAACTCAACATAATATCAAGTTTTGAATGAAGTTTATTACTTAGCTACGGAAACTACAGCTAAATGTTACTTTTGATAGACGTCAGATCTGACAAACAAGGCGTTTGAATATGACAGAAATGTTACATTCCCGGCCTAGGACGGGAATGTTATATTCCCGGACAGTTATTTTCTATTCTTGTACAGCTATTGCATGTTGCCAAGCAACGAATACAATATACTGGAATCATGACTTTTGCGGTGAGAAAACACATCGGAAAGGTGTCGTTTTTCGTCCGATCGGATAAAAACTTGTTTCCTGCAAGGCACAAACCTCAATTTTTATTTCCAAAATATCCCTAGATGTGGAAATAAAATATGTAACTGACTACCTGAAAAACTGTTTTACTCCTGATGAAAAGTTTGTTGTTGAAAAGATCAATGTCAAATATGGGCAGTATAATGCCTACAAGATAACTGGGAACAAGGAATTTGAGGAAGCCCTCCTAAATCCCTACAACTGGCAGGAAGATATTGCAGTCAAAAAGTTTACTTTTTTTCGCTCCAACCAGCCTCGAAATAGCAACCAATTTTTATCCAGTGGCTCGAGTGGAGGGTTAAACCGGTCAGAAACCTTCTATCGAGGAAATTCGCAAATCTCGCTCACGACAACAACAAGATAGACGATCAAGGATTCCGAATGGTCAACCGTAATGCAAGAAGCCTCCGTCATAAGGCCTCTGAACTGCAGCTCTTCCTACACATAGAGCACTATCCAGAGGTGGTTTGCATAACGGAATCTTGGCTGACCAAAAATGTTTCAAGCTGGACAACTATGACACAGCAGCATATTATTGGAGAGAGGATGCTCGTGCTGGTGGAGTCTCGATCCTTGTTAGAAAGGGCTTAAACAAGGTGAGTGATGTTTTCTTGGATGTTGATTGCCTGGTTCAACACACCCTTGAAGCTACTGCCATAGTGGTACATACTTTAAACAATATAAAATTCAATGCCTATTGTATTTATCGGCCTCCAAACTCAACTTATGATAGCTTTTGTTCTAATCTTGAAAAAATACTTATTTCTCTAACTCGATTTAACTCTCACATATTTGTTTGCGGAGACTTTAATATAAACTTTTTGTCTAATGATAGAGTTACTATGAAGGTATGCACAATATTCAACTTATATGGTCTGCTTATACGAATGACTGAGCCACTTTTCTCGCACTTTGCTTAATAACTTTTTTTCAAATGTCAATATTAACTCTAGTAAAACAGTAGACCTAAGCTTTTCTCATCATAAAGCTCAAATAGTCAACCCCATGTTACCCACAATTAAGCAGGTGACTGATCATCCCAATAACCAATACAAACGCATTTTTTCTAAAGAAAATAAAGACCATTTTAGGATTCTTCTCTCTAAGGAAAAGTGGGAGTTCCTGTATCAGACTGATTTACCTATGCTACTTGCTTTTCTTCTTTCTTTAATACACTTTATAGTCTCTTTAATATTGCCTTTCCACACACTAGGATTTCAAATAAAGGTCAGCCAAAGGCAAAAAATCCCTGGATAACCCCAGAGCTTATTAATGAGAGTAACAACCTAAAAAGATATGTTAAATAGTCAAATGACCCTGCCCTAAGGCTACTTTATAAAAATAGCATGAAGGTGCACAAACAAAATATTTCTTTGGCAAAGAAACATTATAACTCCAGCCAACTATGTGCCTCTGACAACATTACTAAGGCTGCCTGGAAAATTATAAATTCTCATACCTGTAGCAAAACAAGAAAACGACTCCCTGATAAAATGTCATGCCATTTCAGTGAAGTTACTGGTAGTCAAGAAATTGATAATTCTTTTAATTATTACTTTATTGAATCTGTGGATGATCTTACAAAGCAATTTCAATACATGGACAATCAAAGGGGCCTACCAGAAAATAAATGTCCACATACCATTTTTTGAAGCCATTCACTGAGGATGAAACAATGGAAATCCTAAAAATTGTCAAAGCCAAAAATTCTAGTGGTTCTGATGAAGTACCTTGCAGCCTTATTGGGAACTGAGCTTGTACGAACTTTAACTTTATTAATTAATCTCTCGTTTGAAAAGGGCTATTTCGCCAAAGAAATAAAAACTGCTAAAATAATTCCAATTCACAAAAAGGATGATGTCTCCAAAATTGAGAATTACTGACCAATAGCTCTATTATCAGTATTCTCCAAAATCTTTGAAAAGGCATTTTGTAGGAGGTTGTTACATTTTCTCGACTCATTTAAACTCCTAAACTGCAGACAGTATGGTTTACGTGTTGGCCGCTCCACAGTGGATGCAATCATTTCATTTTATTTAAAAGTTCTTGAAGGTCTAAATAGCAGGTTGAAGGTGGCTGGAATATTTTTTGATTTTACAAAAGCCTTCGATACTATTAACTTGAGCTTATTGTTGGACAAACTTGAACAACTTGGCATAAGGGGTGCGGCGCTTAACTGGGTAAAGTCTTACATAACGGATAGAGGACAATATGTGCAGCTCGATAAAGAACAAGGATTTATGTCGTCTGATTGGATGAGTGTGAAAACTGGTGTGCCACAAGGCAGTGTACTTGGCCCAATACTATTCTTAATGTTTATTAACGATCTTCCCCTTTTCGCCAATTCATATTATTTACCTCTTTTTGCTGATGACACCTCGGCAGTAGTAAATGCAGATTGCTTGGGGGAGTTGAGTACAATGGCTCAACAGTGTGTAGTTGATATAAGTAATTGGTGTAAGGAAAATGGATTGTGTTTAAATGGAGGGAAAACAAATATAGTTGTTTTTACTCCTATAAGGGTAAAACACGACAATAGTTTGCTGGTCAGTCACCAGACCAGCCACACCATTGAACAAAAGGAAGTAGTAACTTTTCTTGGCCTCACAGTGGACCAACATCTGTCTTGGGGTAACCATGTTGATGATATCTGCAACAGATTGTCATCAAAAAAATATGCTGTCTTGCAACTGCGAGACTGTATTAATTCTAAATGTCTAAAAATATTCTATTATGCTTCTATTCACTCTGTGCTATCCTGGGGGAACTCAACTCACATCAGAAGAGTCCTTATTTCTCAAAAAAGAATTCTGCGTTCAATGTATAAGCTTCCATTTATAGCCTCCTGCCGTCCAATATTTCAGTCTGAGGGCATTCTCACAGTCATAAATATGTACATATTTCATTGTTCATGTTACATCTTTAAAAATAAAAATAATTTCTTAAGGTTTGGTGATGTTAACAGCTATCAAACCAGAAACTCTCATCGATTATATATTCCACCTGCACGGCTTTCGCAAGTTCAGGAGGGCCCTTAAATATCATCATTAAAAATATTATATTTCTTACCAGAATCCATAAAATCCTCTGCAAATATTAGATCTTTTAGAAAAAAAATTAAAAATCTTGTTAACTAATAATCCTTTTTATTCCCTACAAGAGTTTTATGATTCGGATATTATATTCCATACTTAGTTGTGCATAATCTTCATATCCTGTTTTAATTTGGTAATGTTTCACATCACATCTTGTTTAATGTAATTATTGTATTGTGTAAATATTGTATGTATTTTGTTCCATTTAGTTTTTATGTAACCCCATTGTCCAGTATTATTTGTATTTACCTCAATATTCACCTATTTTATCAAGACTTTTTTTGTATACCTACTTATAGTTTTAGCATTTAGTTAATTAGGTCTGTTTTTTTTTAATGTACTTACTGTTTTTATATGACAATTTCTATACATGTAATATGTCTATATTGGAAATAAATGAAATAAATAAATAAATATATTAAAAATACACAATTTCACAAATCACATATTTGTCAACATGCATTTGATAACAATCACAGAATACAATGGAACGCTTCAAGTATTTCGGCAAAGGAACCATCATCTAAAAAACGTAAAATTGAAAGAAAGTGCTGCTGTGTTGCTTCAACTTCTGTTAGTTTTAATAGCACCTGGTTATCTTTGCTAAAAACTGAAGTTGATAAGGGACACTTGAAAATTAACTAAACCTTTCAACAAAAATCATTAAATTCTTCCTAAACGAATAACACCCTATTATAGATATATAAAACTTCAAAAACAAATTAATTAATTACCTAATTATTGAAGTACCCTTAATTTTTACCTAGCAAGGTGTGTTAACCGGCATTTACAAAAAGACATTGATAGTTTAAGGTGTAGTCTGTCATAACAAATAGTTTTTACTTGTCACCGTTTTTAAAATATACATTTTACTAAAGAAATAAGTATATTTTCATCAGGTTATGGGTCCAGTACGTTACCTAAGTTAGAAGCTTTAGTTGAAGGCAGAATTTTTTATTTAGTTCAGATGATTGAAAGTATGGATGCAGTGAAACATATCAAACCATTAACAAGTGAGACCGACTGGGCAATATGGAAGAACAAAATGAGGGATATGCTAGATTATCATGAAGGTGCGTTAGATGTTATTGATGGCAAACTAAAGAAGCCCAAACCGCTTGGAGAGGAAGCAACAGAAGGTCAAAAGAAGAAATCCAAAGAGGATTCTGATTTGTACCGTAAGGCTAATAGTTATGCTAAGTCAATGATCACAAGCGCAATAACTGATAATGTATATCAAAAGATCATGGACAACACAGCCCATGATGCGTGGCTCGCACTAAAAGATCTCTTTGAAGCATCAGCTAAGGATCAGTTATTTAAGCTTTGTACAGATTTCTTTGCTTTTTACTGGACAGCGAACGAAGATGTGTCGACCCATATAGCCAAGTTGAAGAGCCTGTTTTCTGAGTTAAACAGCGGTTTAGCATTAAAGAAGGAAAACACACTTCCAAAGTTAATGGTAGTTTGTAAAGTTTTACATATTTTACCAGAAGAGCTCAAGACTTTTAAGACAAGTTGGATGCTGCTTTCAAATGACAGTGACAAGAGTAAGACATTAGATGATTTGACAGTACAGCTTTGCATGTTTGAGAGAAATTTTGCCAAGAGTAAGGATGGCAACAGTGAACAAGAGGCTCTCGTCGCAGAAAAGCATGCTAAGGTACAAAGTAGAAGTAAGTACACCAGTTGCAATTATTGCAAGGTCAAAGGTCACTGGGTACGTAATTGTAAAAAGTGGATTGCTGATGGTAGGCCGCCTAAGAACAAACCAAAGACATCAGATGTGAAGACTAAAGAAGATGCAAATATGACATTGTTATCTTTAGATGAATTTATAATCACAGAGCATGATGAGTCATTTTGGTGGGTAGATAATGGCGCAACCAGGCATGTTACAAATACACCCATGTATTTCGTCGATTTTCAGAAGTTTGACAATCCATGTAATATAAGAGCTGCAGGAAACGAGATGTTAGGAGCAGTTGGAAAAGGTACAATACAATTTCTGTATTCCAATAAAAATAGAAAACAAGATTTGCTTACCTTGAACGACATATGGTATGTTCCTCAGATATCGAAAAATCTATTTTCAGTTCTAGCAGCACATGATAGAAATATAGATGACAGTATTTTTACGTCTACGTCAACAGAATGTGCATTTAAAACTGGAAATAACGCATTAACAGGAACCAGAGAGGTTGGTCGAGGATTGTACAAGCTTAAAATGAATCCAATCATTCCAGAAGCAGAGGTTCACTGTAGTATTGCAGAAGCTGATAAATTGATGTTACAACTGTATCATTAGAGATGGGGACACCAAGACAAGGGGTACGTAAGAGCAAAACTTTAGAAAGAGATGGGAATCAAAGTCAAAATGGACCAAGAACTCTGTGAAGCATGTATTTATGGAAAGATGCATAGGCTTCCTTTTGGTACAAGAGAGAGCTACCAAACCTGCAGAGTTAATATCAGCTGATTTAGTGGAACTTTTGATTTATCATTTCAAAAGTACAGGTACCTTTTAATTTTTGAAGACAACTATACGCAGTTTAGAATTAGTTATCTTTTAAAAGAAAAATCCGAAGTTAAGGATAGATTAAAAGATATGCTGCAGTTGGTAGAAAACGCAGGTCATTCGATAAAAGAATTATTGTCAGATGGAGGTGGAGAGTTTGACAATAATGAGGTTAGATCGTTACTAACAAGTAAAGGTATAACGATAAGACTAACAACGCCATATACACCTCAACAGAATGGCGGTAGTGAGCGAGAAAACAGAACAACTATAGAAATGGCTAGAATATTTAAGTTTTCCAATCCAGAAATCGAGTTTCCACCAGGACTATGGACAGAATTAGTCAACACAGCCATCTATGTACTAAACAGAACTGGTAAATCTACAGCAGAAAACGTTAGTCCGTATTAGTTATGGTATGGAAAAAGACCAAGAATAAAGCATTTAAGGATAATTGCTACCGCTTGATATTTCCATATTCCAGTTCAGAAAAGGCGAAAAATGGAAAAGAAAGCAATGAAAAGCTATCTAGTAGGCTATGATGGTGATGAACGCTATAGAATTTGGGTAAAAAAGAAACATAGAGTTTTTGTTTCAAGAGATGTTAAGTTCCAAGAGAAACTAAAAGTATGTAAAGAAGTACCCATAAGCTCTGAAGACCAGAAAAGCACAGATAGATATATCAAACTTCCCATGAGATCGCAAGACAGAAATACAGATGAAACTAGATCACAGATTGTAAAAGAGTTACCAGAACAGCAAGAAGAGGATGGTGTACAAGATAGAAATTTGGAAACTGAGATAGAAGATGTGGAAGAAAGTGAAGGTGAGGAAGAAAGTTCTTCATACAATTTAAGAAATCGTCAAACTTTAAAATGACCTGATCGTTTTGAAGAATGCATTCACCTAGCTGAAGAGTTAATATGCACGATTGAGACTCCTCAAACATATAAAGAAGCGCTTAAAACCAGGAAAAGAAATGAATGGAAGAAAGCTATGGACAGAGAAATAAGTTCATTGATAGAAAATGAGACTTGGGAGCACACAGATTTGCCAAATGGATTTAAAGCCCTTCCCTGTAAGTGGGTTTACCGAGTAAAGATAAATCCGGATGGAAGCATAGAAAAGTTTAAAGCCAGACTAGTAATAAAAGGCTTTGCTCAGCGCCAAGGCATAGATTTCAATCAAACATTTAGTCCAGTAGCCAATAAGATCCACAATAAGATCCGTTTTGAGTGTTGCAGCTAGTGAGAAGAGGTACTTACGACAGTTTGACGTTGTGACAGCATTTTTATATGGTAATTTAGAAGAGACCATATATATGGATCAGCCAGAAGGTTATCATGATGTTTCCAAAAAGGTTTATAAGTTAAAGCGTAGCTTATATGGCCTAAAACAAGCACCTAGATGTTGGAATAAGAGATTCAATGATTTTCTTTTAAAACTAAATTTTAAAGTAAGTGAAGCCGATCCATGTTTGTACATAAGAAGAAGTAATGGAGAAAAGATGTTCCTTACTTTGTACGTGGACGATGGATTGATTGTGGCTTCGTCTAGAGTAGAACTATACACTCTTTTCGCAGATTTAGGAAAATAATTCAAGATAACGTCTAAAGAAGCAAGTTATTACTTAAGCTTGGAG
The DNA here is from genome assembly GCA_016904865.1 of Pissodes strobi. NCBI lineage: Eukaryota > Metazoa > Arthropoda > Insecta > Coleoptera > Curculionidae > Pissodes > Pissodes strobi. Next base: position 23,159 of record MU191367.1, read on the forward strand.
CTTGAGAAGTCAGAAGAAGGCATAAGAATAAACCAAAGAAGCTATACAGAAAAAGTACTAGAAAAGTTTGCTTTTTCCCAATGTAGACCTGTATCAACTCCGATGCTTAAACCACCTGAAAGCACCATACAGAGTGACAATTCAACACCAGTAGATTTTCCTTACAGACAAGTCATAGGAGCTTTAATGTACCTAATGGTTGGGACCAGACCAGATATAGCCTATAGTGTGGGTTATTTGTCAAGATTTTTAGAAAATCCTAACCAAGAACATGTCATTTCTGCAAAAAGTGTTTTACGATACCTTGCTGGTACAAAGGATTTAGGTATCTTGTATAGATCAGCAAAAGATCCCAAGATCGAAGGCTCCAGTGATGCAGATTTTGGAGGTTATTCAGATACTGGGAGATCAACTTCAGGAGTAGTATTTACGTTTTCCCATGGAGTAATATCATGGCTAAGTCAACGTCAAGGTATAGTGGCAACTTCAACTACAGAAGCAGAATTAATTGCAGCCAGTGAAGCTTCAAAAGAATTGATTTGGTTGAAGAGATTGTTCCAAGAAATTTGGCAACTTAGAGACGTTCCCATTCTGCAAGTGGACAACTCAGCAGCAGTTAAGTTGGCTCATAATCCAGAGTTGCACCGTAGGACCAAGCATATTAGTATAAGACACTTTTTTGTACGAGAAAAAGTATTAGAAGGTTTTATAGCTGTGAAGCAAATTCCTACAGAGCAACAGTTGGCAGATCTTCTAACGAAACCTTTAGCGAAGATTCGTCTACAAATTTTAAGGGGCCAATTAGGACTTTCGTAAATCAAATTTACAAGGGAAAGTATTGAAGTACCCTTAATTTTTACCTAGCAAGGTGTGTTAACCAGCATTTACAAAAAGACATTGATAGTTTAAGGTTTAGTTTGTCATAACAAATAGTTTTTACTTGTCACCGTTTTTAAAATATACATTTTACAAAATAAATAAGTATATTTTCATCACTAATAACACCTCAATATCACACTAAAGACCAGTAACCGTAACCAGTAATTCAATGATATGACATTATAATTGTCATCTTGTCAAAGTCAGTTCAAAGTTTGACAATCTGCAAAAGCTTTTTACTGTTTTATTGAATTTACTAACCATTGTAATTTTTAGATTTGTTCGTTCTTAACAACGGGAGCAGATTTGCTCCTCGAAACGTTGACTGTTTTCCCTGTTTCCGTTAGGTTTTCAGCTTCGTTAGGGCCACTAAACTAGCACTTTTGCTATTTACACCCTGGAGACAGAGCAAGCGGCTCTAAGTGGAGAGAGAATTCAAACATTTCTAAAGGTAATTAGAAGTTATCTTACACACAACTGTGTCAATGTTTCTGTGTAGTATAGATAGAAAGAACATATCCAATGTCCTGTCCTAGGATCTACGTTTAATATCAAATATTTTTGGTTTAATAAATTAAATAGATAAAAGCGAATTTGAGCCTATTATTGCATCTGGTCCTTCGACGAAGAAAACAAAATTTGGGAAAAACAGTTCATTAACACTAATTGGATTGCGAATCGAAACCTCGCAAATCTAATAGCCATTAATGCAAAATACAAAGCAATTTTATTGTCCTAATAATTTCTCAAATATATTTGTAAAAAATCTGGTGCTGTCTCAACCTCAATTTTAGGTAAGATATAAATTTAATGTAGTAAAGTCACGCTCTAACTAGATGACGAATGTTAACCGAAATGTTTAAAATTGAAAATGTAAGCTACAAGAAGCTATTTGCAATTTTTTAATATAATTTATAAATTTTTAAAATACTGAAGCTGAAAATTAATGTACCTTCAAGGGAAAGCATTGTTCTCAACGAGACAAGGCGTGAGCCGTAATCGATCTTCAAACAATATTTTTAGTTTTACAGCTTAATTCCCAGTTTAAAACCCTATCAAATCCATGACAATATGAAATAAATTGTAAACGTTTTGACGTAAACCGATAATGAAATTAATTTAAGGATTTAAATGAGTTTGGAAATTCGGTCCCGATGAACATTAAAATGAAAAGGGGCGTTGAATTGTAGTAAGGGTAATTATTCCTTTATGGATTCTGAGAAATATCTTAAGCAGAAATGCTCATTTATGAATATTACAACTTGACATTTTAATATTTCTGGTTATACAGGTGTTTTAATTTTTGCGGTTTTTAATTAATATCAATTAGATCTTACGTTCATTATGGAAAAAAAACAAACAAGAGATGTCAGAGAACCTATATATTCTTAAATACTGTTATTAAAGCATGGCAGAGAGAACTGGAATTGTAAAAGCTAAACAAAAGCTATGTATGGTTGGAGTCCTTCCCAATTTCCTCATAAAATATTCGCGATTCATAACACAACCTTAATTATTCAAATAGGACGGTCGGTTACGTTATTTACAAAACCTGCAGTTGAGATGGGTAATATTCCAAGCATGATGTTTTTATAGCTGTTTACAAACAGTCAAGCAAAATTTTCGTATTTAATTTAGAACTTTTTTTGCCGATACACTAACAAAAGGTTACTTTTTTTCAGGTTGCGAATGCCTCGTCTTTTCATCCACTTACGGCAAAGAAAAGGGAATCTTTAAGAGTCCCGATTACCCGACACCCTACTCTACCAACATCGATTGCCTTTTATACAGTTTCGTTGCGGGCCCAGAAGAAATCATAGAGATTACTTTCGAGGATTTTAACGTCTTTAAGGAAAAGTCTGAGTAAGTTTTAGTAATAACATTAGAAAGGTAGTTTCTAACATGAGACAGGCATAGATTGTACTAATTTATATTAACACATTTAAAACTTGGTGTTGTTCGAAATTAGAAAGATGATGGAATGGCTGCTGTGTTGGTATGGGCCTTTCTCCAATTTTTTTTTATACTTCTCTAGCAGGAAGATTATTGACACAAAAGTTATAAAAAATTGCGTGAGCTTCCAGAATCTCCCGAAGGTGGTGGCTAAGTAGTGTAATGCCAAAAGCATTAAAACATGAAAAAAATAATGCAAGGCAGTTAAAGAGTTAATCAGGAATTCAAAACTCAAATTCAAATTCAAAATACTTTTATTTGGCATTGTGTACAATAAACTTTACTTAAACTATTAGTATCAAAAAAATAAAATAAAAATAAGAGTACAACAATGACGAAAAGGAGGATCATTCCGCGATTATGCAAACCGATTACACTGGCTCCATAAATGAAGACCAGTGCGGAATAAACCTGAACTTAAAACTAACTTACATTAAGTAATAACTTATACTACTAATAAATGCTAAAGTAGAATGTGAAGTATACGATCCATAATGTAATTGGAGAGCGCAATACATGGAAAACAGAGACATTAGGAAATGAAACCGAAAATTCGACCAAGAAATTACTTAGTAAAAAAAGCAAAAACATAGTACAACAAGTACAGAACAACCGAACACATTATATATCAATTCATCATAATTAACAATCTCATTAAGGTCATTGGAAAAGTAGCATTCAAGCATTAGTTTGTGAATCCATTAAATAGGTTTTAATATATGCTCTAAAAACATTACTTTCTGCAACTTTCATGTTGTTAGGTATATTATTCCATAACGATGTGGCGACAAAAAGAAAAGACTTTCGATAATTTGCCGTTCTATGAGGTGGTATTTGAAAAATATTATTATTTCTAGTGTTATGGCTATGTGTAAAGGGAATAAAAAGTTCTCTTAAGTATGGTGGTTGGCCACTTTTCATTAGCCTATGTATAAGTAAATACATGTGATATTTCCGCCTATTTTTCATACTAAGTATGTTGTTATCGTTTAAAAATGGTGTAATGTGGCTTCGGAAAGGAATATTATAGGAGAATCTCATACATAAGTTTTGCACTTTTTGTATTTTTCGACTGGTATTAGCGGAAAGTGAATCACCATATACCGAATCTGCATAGTCAAACAGGGACAAAATAAGAGAATTACATAGCAAATATTTTGTCTTTGGTATAAGGAATTGCTTTACTTTATACAGATTATGAAGTCTTGCATATGCCGATCTAACCTTCACAGATATATGAGTCTCAAACAGAAGTGAACTATCAAATATAACACCCAAACTCTTTGCCTCTTCCTTGACAGAAATCAAATTATTATCCAACGTGACCGAAAAGTTGTCCAACAAGTGGTTTCTCGTTTGTGAGTTAGAGCTAAAAATAATGATTTGCGTCTTTGAGGAATTTAGTTGGAGGTTGTGATCCCTTGCATAAAGTGAAATGTTGCTTAAATCTAAATTAAGTTGGTCTTGACTAGTAATTAAGTTATCAGTTCTTATTGGCAAATATATTTGGGTGTCATCCGCGTATTGCTGCAAAGTTGAGTGACCTACACTCTCTCTCATGTCGGCAACATACAATGAAAACAACAACGGAGAGAGTACAGATCCCTGTGGAACTCCCATGTTGATATCCACAAGATCCCCCTGACTACATTGATCCCCCTTTACAACTCTCACCTGGCACCGTCTCTGTTGAAAAAAACTATCAAAAAATCTTATTGTCAACCGAGAAAACCCATAAAAAGAAAGTTTAGCTAGTAAGAGTTCATGATCGACCGTATCAAACGCACTGCTGAAGTCTAAAAGCGCGAGTCCTGTAGATGATTTGCACTCCTAGTTATACCTTATGTTATTGAGAATATTTATGAGACATGTAGAGGTGCTGTAGTTCTTTCTAAATCCCGACTGAGAGTTTGGAATTAAGTTTGAAGTTTCTGCATAGGTTGATATTACTTCGTAGAGGTGTTTTTCGATAATTTTGGACACAGTCGGTAGTATACTGATAGGTCTTAGATCTTTGTATTCGAGCGGATTGTTATTTTTAGGAATCGGTTTAATTATGGCATTTTTCCAAATTGACCGATAAACTCCCTCTAAAATGCACGAGTTAATTATATTGGTAAGAGAATCAATGCAGTAAGGCAGACAGAGCTCTAAATCTTTTATAGAGATTCCGTCAATCCCTGCAGCTTTTGTTCTTATTTTCTTTACGATATCTAAAATCCCTTGTCCAGTTATTAAATCAAACGAGAAAGCTGTAGTTACATTATTGTGTATATGATTTTTATAAAACGAAATTTTTTCTTTAGATGTTGTCCTAGTGGAAATATTGCCCTTGTAAAAATGATTGCCAATTTCTGATGCATTTGATAAATGTAACGGGAGCTCCTTATTAGAGTTGCTCTTTACCAAATTCAGTTTCCTTGCTTTATGCCAAAAATCCCGGTGTTTTTCAGTCATCTCTCTAAAATACGCAATTTTTTCCCTTATTATAGCATGGTTTGTGAAGTTTCGGAGTTCGCGATAGTATTGGCGCTTAGGTTCCGTTCTATTCTTTTTATAATTTCGGTGAGCTTTATCTCTAAGTTTTATTAAAAGTTTGATGTTATCAGTTATCCATGGGGTAAATGGCCTTTCTTTAATTTTGATATTTTGCCGAGGTGCGTGTTTATTAATTAGTGTAAGTATATTTGAATTAAAAATGTCTAATTTATCATTTATATTCTGTTTGTAGTAAATTCTTTCCCAACCCATTTGTAATGCATCATGTTCAAAGGCAGGTAAATCTATTTGGCGATATTTTCGAACCCATCGATTTTTGGTATATAATTTGGCACTAGGCAAGTTGAACGAAACGTATATTAGATTGTGATCACTGATAGCACTTGAAATTTCAATAGAGTCTTCACTTAAAACTAAATCTTCTAAATTAGATATAGCAAGGTCTATTAGAGCGTTAGACGTATCAGTGGTTCGTGTGGGACAAGAAATATGTTGTTTGAGGCTAAAATTATGAATAGTTTGTTCTAGTTCTAATTTATTTTTGGAGTTCTGCAAAAATTTTTAGATCCCCAAGAACAAAAATGTTATGATAAGATGGACAGTTAACTATGAGAAAATCTTCCAATTTATCAAGAAATGATTCGACATTTGTAGAAGGCGGACGGTAAATACAGCAAATGAGACTTTTCTTCGAATTCAGCACACACTCAATATTAAGGAACTCAAATAGATTATTTGTGTCAAAATTATTACCGACTTGTTCAAAATTAATGGTTTTTTTTATATACATTGCCACTCCACCTCCATTGCGGTCTATTCTATCTTTACGTATAAATCGGTATCCCGGTAGGTGGAAATTTTGTGAAGGAATGTTCTCCTTAAGCCAAGTTTCTGAAAGAGTAAGAATATCCAATTTTAAGTTTTCCATATAATAAATAAATTCATCAAAACCCGTATTCAATGACCTTATGTTTAAATGTCCAATAGAGAATTTATTTGGATTCATCTGCAAAAAATTATTAGTTTTTAAATTCCTCTCAGTTTTCCACGATTACTAACTCAATATCAATAAGTATATAAAACACAACAAGAAATATATAAAAAACACTCAAAAAAAAGAAAAAAAGAAACATACATCGACAACACAAAAGAAGAATGCCTAAATACTTAGTATGTCAAAATAAAACAAAGCAGTCGCCCAATACTAACGTTACAGCAAACCGACTTCAATAAATGAGAAGTATCTTAAACGCCAAAGTTTTGAAGTTGCTATTAAATTAAAATTTGAAGCGAATAACAGATCAACAAAATAACAATAATAATTAAAAAGTAGGTGCTATTGTTTACACTGGCTTCTATAAAGTTCCTTGCTAGGGTTGCTACTCACGCTTGCGCTTCTGAGCGTTCGTTTAGGCGGCTGGTCGTGATCAGGATTCTGACAGCTGTCGCTCGGGACTTTTCGTTTGGATGTATACTCTGAATGACCGTCCTTTTTGGAGCCTACAGGTAGTTGTGAGTCAGAACACGATGGAGTCACTAACTTTTCCCTTCTCAGGTCTTCAATGGTCCTTCTCTGTCCGTCGATTATTAAAGCCCTATTTTTAATATACGCGCCTTTAAATTTTTGTAAAGTAGCTTTTGCACTTCTTGTTCTTCTTCTGTGTAGTCGGGAGAAATATAAATCTGAGTTCCCTTCAATCTTTTGGCGTTCTTAAGTATATCTTTTTTAAGAAAATAGTTAACCACCTCTAAAGAAGCAGCACGTGTTTTCTGGTCTGATGGTTGACCAAGACGTGAATAATTTCTCACGTCTGCGAATCTGCAGTCAACACCCAGCTTATTGTTTATGATATCTAGACAAGCGCCAAGGTCTGATGATTGGTCGTTGCTTTCTTCGAGGCCGTGTATAATTAGTTTAAACCTCCTAGATTCTTGCTCTACTCTAGATAGCTCTAGGAATGTCAAGGAACGTTAATTATTTTAATTTAGATTATTGTGAGAGGAATAAATAAATAGAGAAATAAAAATAATCCTCCATCTATTAGGCAAAAAAAATATATAACACGCAATGGTTGATTTAAAATAAATTAACTTCCCTTCGCCAATTTGAGCAAAACTCCTGTTCAGAATTTGTTCTTGAACAGGTATATTTTAGAACAAATTATGTACACAATTAATAGATTATATATTAAAACCCAATCAATATAAAAAATCAATATGATAAAAAGATAAAGGTAAATTTGGCAAACGTTACAAAAGCATAATAATTATTTGCACTCGACGGGCGTTTTGCTAACCATGTTAGCATCATCAGGATATGATTAAAACTAAATTTAAAATAAAAATCTACCTAATTCGCTTTTATACTAAATGTTTGCTTAATCAAGCGAAATCAAAGAGCCAATCCTGGAATCCCACTAGTCACGCTCAATCAACCAATACAATGGACTATACGGAATAGGCCCTCTATCTCTATTTAAACTATTCTTACACTTAATAATTTCCATACATTTATATGCGTCTAATAATCTCCTATCAGTGATATTATGAATTAATTTAAAATTTTTAAATCATACTCTATGAATATTATCAAAAGCATGCTCTCGGCAACACTTTTTCTGTTCTACCATACTTTAAATGAGCTTGAATCTCGTTTGTATAGATCTTCTAGTTTGCCCAACATATTTTTGGTTACAATTCATGCATCCAATTTCATATATTCCACTCCTTTCTAATATTTAAATTTTGTTCTTTGGACCACCTAATAATTTCTTAAAGCTAAACTGAGTTTGGTATACTAATTTTAAACCTACTTTCTTAAAGACTTTTTGGAGGCCTCTAGTATGCTGAGGATTATATGGTATGGAGTCATATTTTGTATGTTCATCCTCATTGATGAAAGAAGTGGAATCACGAATGATCTTTCTAAACAAATGCCTATTAATTAGTCTATTTAAAAAGTTATTATTGAAACCATTAACATTCGCTTTATTCTTAATTGTCTCCTTTTCATTATTAAATCTTTCTCTGCTAAGAGGAAAGTTAACCATATGGTGTACTAAAAAATGAAAGCTGGCCATTTTGTCTTGGTCGCAGTGGAAGGAGTCATTAGGAATATATCGGTTAGTGGCAGTACTTTTTCTATAAATATCAAATTCAAGTGTGTTATTATCGTTCCTAATCACTAAAGTATCCAAAAATGGAAGTTGGCCATTGTTCTAGACTTCATAAGTAAATTTGATGGTGGGGAAAAGGTTGTTTAGTTTTGTTTGCAAAACCTTCGATATTAGCGGTTTTTATGTCAAAAATCGCAAAAATGTCACCCACATGCCTGTACCATACCCTTGGAAAATATTCGAATTCCTGACTGATTTCATTTTCAAATTTACTTATGAGAAGATTAGCTAAGAACGGCGTTAAACAGTTGCTCATTGCCGTGCCTTCAAGTTGTTGGTAATAGTTATTTTTATATTGAAAATAATTTTGATCCATACAAAGTTTGGTTAAAGTTAAATATTCTTGTTTGATTTCGTTATCAAAACTATTCATCTCAAGTAATTCACCAAGGTATTGCAAGGTCTGTGGGATTGGTACACTAGAGAACAATGAGCAAACATCAAACGAGATTAAAATTTTGAAGCGCCCCTGACCCGGGTACCCCTTCTTGCACCCAAAAGCCAGTAACTTGGTTGGACGTGATCGTAACAATAATAATAAATATTATTACTGTCGGCTAAGACCCTGTTTAATTGACGTTGTTTTGTAGTAGGTTCTAAAGTAGATGTTTGTGAAGCGATTATCTCGAATAATTACAATTTTTAAGTGACCAGTCAATACTGGCAATAAAACACAAAAGGCCATTCTTTATACCTCTATTTTTCTTTACTTGTACAGTTTAATGGGAACGCAATATTAATTTATAGAATATAACCTTTAATATATACAAAACTGGAATACAACATAAAATGAGTTTCTCTAATAACGGAAAAACGTACATAAGAGAAAAACATATTATTAAGTTACGATATTTTAATCAGGCTCCTAAAAACAACCTTTAACACATATATATATAAAAAAAATTTAATACAACATGAAACCAATTTATCTATTAAAAGAAAAATGTACATAAGAACGAACAATATTATTTACGAGAATTAAGTTACGACAAATTTAATCAGGTCCCGTCCCAGGAAGGAAACCGTGACCGTTTAAAAAAAAATCCAAAGTATGTACCCTTACACTGTGCTCTACGCTCGATACATTCACAGGATTCATACGGAAAATATATGCATACCACCTCGTACACCTGCACATACTATAGAAAGTTAGTAACAAGCTGAGAACGTAGCTGATAAGATCTGACCAAGACGTATAATATATATATTTTTAGATACCCCACGGAATTACGTCACAAGGTTCTTTTGGGGGGTTTTCGTGTCCCGTAGGCTCTTTTCGCGTCCCGTAGGACTATTGTACCCTTTGTTTAAGAACCTTAACACTATTAGCCCAACTTGTTATTCGGATATAAGAGAGTTTAAGTTTACTTGAACATCTTTGGTCACAACCACCTCCCCGTCCAAAATCTAATTAAAACCGCGCAATTTACGAGAATCTGATCACCCTAAAGCATGAGGTTTTGAAAGTACGACCGTCCCTTAAAATGATGTCTAAATATTAAATCATAATGAAATTAAGTGAAACCAAAGGATTTACCTATTTGTAAGGAAGTCATCTCGACTCCCCTGCGAGCTGCGCCTATGGCTGAGGTTTTAGGATTTATTCTTAATTTCATTTGGCTCAGGAAAATTACTGATAAGCTCAATTTCTTTTATGATTGCAAAATTATATAAGCGGTGTGAGAAACTTGACTCTAATTGAATATCAGAATATGTGAAAATTTGAATAAGAGTTTT
>MU191368.1:0-26213 GCA_016904865.1 Pissodes strobi
ACATAGATGATGTAGGGTTTCGCCCCTTTTTATAGTTAATATGCGATTAGAAAAAATGTAAAAAAGCTCAGCAAATTATCAGAAAGTTAATTATAATTTTTTTGACATTGTGCCTGAGGTGTATCGCTCCATTTTTCCGAAAAATATTAAATTTTTTTTGAAAATTATAAAAAATGTAATAAATATTAATGAAATAATTTAAAAAAACAATTTATTCAGATTTTTACATAAGTATATTTATGGTCACTTATGTGACAAGTGATAATTCTTTCGGCATATCAGTGACTTTTTTCAAACAAAATCTTTTATGCTCAACTAGTTTATCTTATAATTCCCTCCTAACATTCAGTTTTCCTTGTAAAACCATTTGTTTTAAAAGGCACTGTGCATGATGCCGAAATAATTATTGTCACATGTTATATTGAATATAAATGAGCATAAAAATCTGAACTAATTGTGTTTCTTTCAGCTATATTGGCAAAGATTTTTATCAAATAATAGCCAATTCTATAAAGTAATAAATATTAATAGCTCACACATCTATTATTTTATTTTATTTTTTCCAGAAGGCGATCCGGTCAAGAATGATAAACTATAAATACTATCGACAATAATAGAACCAAGAGAAAAAGTCCTGGATGTTTGGGCTGAAACATGTCAGCAAAGGAGACAAATACTTAAACCCTCAACTTTAAGAGTTCACGAAATATTTGCAAAATATGCGGCATTATCGACAAGCTTGGGACCTGATTTGGTAATTAATTATTTAGTTAGAATGCACCAAAATTTAATAAATATAAATTAGATTGTCAGTTGTTTAGATACCTACTCCTTGGGTAATATTTTTACTGGCACAGGTATTTATGTTTGGAGGCTTATCAATAATATGATGAGAGTCCCAATTATTATGTTTTTTAGAATATACATTTTTTGTTGATAATATACAATAAAGGATTTTATTTAAATTAATTAGTTTATGAGATTCCACAATGGCTCAAGTATTTATTTTATAATGATGTTTAATGTTATCAATAAAAAAATATTTCAACAATAAAATAGTATTATTATTACTGAAAACCAATATAATTAGTTGTATAATAGCAATACAACTAACTATGTATTGGTAATACAACTACCTGTATATTGGCAATACAACTATTTGAATCTTGGTAGTACAACCGCTTGTATAATGACAATACAACTACTTGTATATTGGCAGTACAACCACTTATGCTTCCAATATAACTACTTGCATAGAGGCTATACAACCAATGTATTGTCACAACTCAACCAATTATATAAACGCTATTCAAGCACTTTAATAATGGCATTACAACCACTTCTATAATGGCAACACACTGCTTAGACGTGACAATATAACAAGTAAATCAAATTTTAGAATAGCATATTGCATACCAGCAATACATGACTTAACCTGTCCCAAATGGTATACACGGAATGTATTGGGGCAATACAATTTTTGTGTAATGGCTAACTTTTTTTTCTGAGTGTAGCGCCAGCCGGCTAGAGACGGGGGTGCGCCTTTTGCGACTTACATGGCTAGGGTTCAAGACTGGCCAGAGGCTTTCCAAGAAATGTACAATTCTCTGGTGAAAAATGTACCAGATTTTGATTAATTGTACAGAAAGACATTAAGTGTGTACTACGGAGGGCTAGCCTTCCGTAATTTGTACCAGAGTATAACAAACCAACCTCGCGTCTACCTACCGCAATTTTGAGCCTACAGGCATGCGTACCTGGTAATTGATATATATTTTTCAAAGTTCTTTTTTTATTTTGGACATTGCCTTGGGTTAGTTTTGTGTGGTTGCGCCCCCGAGTCAGCGTTGTCAATGTTGCCCGATTGTATATTTTCCCATTAGTTGAGTTTAGTGAAAAAAAAAACACTTATTCAGCTAAAACTTAGTAAATACGTAGATTAAATTAACAAGTTTTAAACAAAGAACTCCTCGTTTTACCAAATAAAAAAAACGCCTAAATTGTTATAGGCATATAAAATAAAAAAAATCTCGACCAGAAATACAGAAGAATACCTGGTTTCACCAAAGCTTACCTAACTGATCATATTTATTATTCACTTATAAAATAAATAATATACCGTTTTTTTTGTAAGAATTGAGAATGCTTCCACTACTCATAACAAGGAATTTTACCTAATAAAGATTTTGCCATTAACAGGGAATTGCATGTTTCCAAACTAACCCAAACTGTTAACGTCGTGAGTATACTCACGACGTTAATGCCCAAACACGGTCTTAACGTGCGGGTCTTACGAACTTTTGGCACTGGAAAGCCTTGTTTTCAAGGCAAAGTGCCTAAAAATGTAAATTCTTATGAAGCAGAAGTCAGACGTGTAGCTACCAACAATCGTAATGATTGTTGGGTTGGACGTATACGATATCGCCCTGAAAAAAGAGGATAGAGCAAAAATGTCCAATGATAAAAGTTCGTAAGACTTAAGACGGGGTTGAATATATTTATATACTTAGCTATAACCAATAAAAACGCTTATCTATTTAGCACTGTAAAAAATCACCAGCAACTTAAATAACAATACGGCACTGCTAACTCTGCTGCTAAACTAAACAAAAAAAAATTGTTACGCCACTACTATTTACAATGTTTATTGTTTATCCATATATTAAATATATGTGTTTATCGTACACTGCTGGGAATTCCCGAAATAGGCATGGGCATACCACTCCACGCAGAGTGTAGTTCGTCTATAATGAGATAGACGGCAATGTAGAAAAACGAAATTAGGAATGAGCTATATTAGGAAGAAAGACATCGTTTTTTTGGAACTTTCGATATTTAGTGTAGAGTTCGTCGATTTTTAATCAAAAAAATATATATGTTGATCGATTTTTACTAATTTATTATTATAAGAAATGTACCAGAAATATTGAAAATATACTCTGGTACAACGGTCTGTACAATTGTACCAGCTCTCCAGCGCTGAAGACTGGAGTGAATTCTAGAACGTGGGAACTAGATCACCTTGAAGAAGTTGTTAACGCCCTTTCTGGCGGGATGATATACATCCGCCGGAAATAGAAAGGGCGAATAATGTAAATACTGAGAAGTTATGTAAACCTTTACGTCAAAATTAACCTTATGAATTTTAACACAAATGCGGTCGAAATACGTTCACTAGTTTTTATTAAAATCGACTCTTAAAGATCATGAATTTAGGAGCTAACTTTATTACCTCCGTTAAGAGACAGTGATTGGTCGACTCGGTCGCCGGGGTATAGCGGGAAGCGCTATGATTGGTCAGATAGCGTAGGTTATGCGGCCAATTTCAGATGAGTAACCGTGGATACAACAGATGGCGCTAGTAGTATCGCCAAGGTTTTAATTTGTTTGGAATGTGAGGACAGTGGTGTGGAAAGTTAAATTGTACAAAACTTAAATCGTTAGATATGACAGTGGCGAAGCGTGCATTTTTTGTTCGGGTAGACAAAGATAATAAAAATCGTTGTTAATGTCAAAAAATGCTTATCAACTATTATTTCTCCATTTCATAAACCTTATGAAATAAAACAATGATATATACTAATTAAAATACAAAAAAATATTTTCCTCACCTTTATAAGTACACAACTGAAGTGAAACTTCTGAAAAAGATATTACAAAATGAGTATTTTAAAGCTTTTTTTCTCAACTTTTGCACCGGTCGGTGTCGACATTTATTTTTATTTTTCCTTTTTTCAACTTTTTATTCACAGAAAAACCGCGTTTCTCTAACTTTTTTTTTGTTATTTTTTTTCTTTATATTGTTTTTTAACACTTTTAGTAGCCTTCCGAACAATTTTTTCCTCTTTTATTATTATTTTTTTCTTATTTGGTTTTATAATACTTTCGTTAACTTTCCGACCAATTTCTTGTTTTTTTTTCGTTAATTGTTTTCTTTTATTCCGTTTTTTAATACTTTTAATAACTCTCGGAATATTTTTTTAGGTTTTTTTTTTTAATTTTTTCCCAATTTTTCAAAAAAATTTGATTTTTTTTGTCATAAAGCATTTTTATTCTTCCCATTTTTGCCATCCCCGGTCTCGTAGCTGAACTATTGCGCCTTCTTTTTACCAAAAACCGCGTTTCTCTAACTTTTTTATTTTTTCTTTATTTCGTTTTATAATACTTTTAATTAACGTCCCTAACAATTCTTTACGTTTTTTCAATTTTTCACATTTTTATTTAAATTTTTGGGTATGCGGGGAGGTGGGGGGGTGGGGTTGACTCGGTAACACAGCGTCATCGCTTGTCAGATTTTCGATCCGAGGCTTCGTTGCAGAAATATCGGCAAAAATAAGGTTTTTCCCCAAAATCCCCCCTTAAATTAGAGCCCGGTTTCCATGTGGTCAAAGGTTGGCCCCTATGAGGCGCGCCTACCATAAAAATTTCGACCCTGTAGCTCTTCCCATTCGCCTAATTATATTAGTTTTATGGGGTCCAGTTTTCGTCCAGAAACTTCATATTACCCCGCCTACATGTCCTGAAAATTTCAACCCTCTAGCTTTACTGGAACATGCTTAATTAAAAAAGGGCGTTTCACTTTGATAACCGTTTCATCTTTCACTTTTTCTGACTACCCTCGCTAGAAAAGTTTCACTTCAATAAAATGGTAACATTCTGTGCTAGTAAATATAGAGAGGGTAAAAAATAGATATTAACATATAAAAGTAACATACATAAATATTAGATAAAAACATATACATAGCTTACAGCAGACTACAGCAGTCCTGAAACAAAACAACACTGAAGTACTGCAGCCGACCATATCAAACGTTCCCGTAAACGGTATCCCGCAGCAGCATAATAAAAATAGCTGGTCAACTACGATAGACAAAGCGTGTAATGTCTTTCTACCCCGAGAAAATCGCCGACGTACGCTGAACGCCGAGACCTCTGACTCGCAGCCTTTCACCTGCTTGATGCGTTTTTGGATGAGTGCAGAAGACAAATCTCGAAATGTCTTCGGGGGGTCTGGGAATTGTAATTAGGCGGTTTTTATTTCGTTTGGAGATTCGTTGACATATAAGGAGAGCAAGTGGGTGGTGTGTTGTGTACCTATTACGGTTTGTTAAAATGTTAGTTAAACAGCTAGTACAATTTCACCAAATAAATTAATGGCAAATAAACGGTAGACAATTTTTGGGTAGACAGTGTCTACCTTGTCTACTCATACGCTTCGCCACTGAGATATGATTTGAAGACGTGTTAAAAAAAGGTTTTTGAACACTTCTAACGGAGTTATCGCCTAATCGATTTCTTGTTTTGGTAAGAGTTAAGGCAGCTCCAGAAAACTGCCTTTCAACTGGAGCTGAAGAAGCTGGCGTTGCCAAAAAGTCTTTAGCCATTGCGGCAAGGTTTGGAAAAATGCATTCGTGTCTCTTCCACCATTCTAAAATATCTTCAGTAATGTCAGCTCTTGGGTCAGAAATATATTTGTCGATTTCGTAACGCCAGGCCATATCGTCGTCTGCATTATGGGCAGGTTTTCTATTAAACAAACTTAGTAGATCTATTTCAAACTTTTCGACACTACTATATTTTACTAGGGTTTGAAGATGCTGCTACTTGAAGTGATGGTTCAGAAATTTGCAGAGAGTCAGCCCTAAAATATTGTGCTTTAAAAATATCTTCAAAATTTTTAATTGCTTCTATCTGCAACTCTTTTCCCCAACTTGTATTGGAGAATGTTTCCACTTTATGTCGGGGGTCTAATATCAGGACAACAGAGTACATCCAGTTAGTTCATTCATAATGTTTAATGATTTTGTTCCTTGCCGCTTGAATATATTTATAATCTTTTCATCGATTTCATCTCGATCAGGTTTATTGTCAAGTTCCATAGCCCACGATTCTAGTCTATCCAGCAACATATTAATGCCGATTATTACCATGGGTAAAGTAGCATATGATTCACCTTCTAAAATTATGGAAATACTCTTAAAAACATTAAGGTACTGGCAAATTCGTTCAATTAACGACCATTCTGTGTCGGTTGGCTTTAAAGTTTTTAAATTTTCTACATTATCACAAAGGATGTTAAGTGCGTTTCTCATATTTAGACTCCATCTCAACATGTCGAACGTGTAGTTCCACCTTGTTATAACATCAAGTTTTGGCATAGTAAATTTCAGGTTTAAAGTGGTGCAACATTTGTCAAAATCGTCATGTAAATGTTCAGAGTTTTTTAATTTTTTAGCAAGGGAATGGATTTTTCTTACAGAAGAGGGCGGAACTTGGCAGTCATCATCATCGTCATCTGATATATCTGTCAAAATGTTGGCGGTTTCTTCAACCTCAAGGATTTTCATAAAATCTCTAGCTGCCAAGTTTAAGATGTGTGCAAAACATACAAAGTGGATTTGTATCGATTTCAGAAATATGCGTTTTAAGTTCTCTGATGAACTTAAAATTACTATTTGTATTGTCGGTAGTAATGCCTTGTACGCATTTTGTAACATCGTAGAATTGTAATACTTCGAAAAATAGCTTTGCAATTGCATTACCAGTATGTTGCCCATATGCTGGCACAAAATCTAAGGCAACAATGAAGTTTCCAATTTTTATCGATAAAATGGGCGGTAATACCATCGTACCCTTTCATATTAAAATAAGACCATCCATTGATTGTGAACGAGATTTTTGAATTGCATATTTTCAAAAATGACTTAATTGTTTGCTGCGCTGCTGCAAATGTTTTTAATGTCAAAGATTTCATTTGATTCCGACAAGGTAGAGTTGCCTTTGGATTTAGGAATTTGTACACTTTTCCACTTATAGCATCTTCAAAAAAGTTGAAAGGGAGATACTTCTGTGCTATATATTCCACAAGTAGTTTTTGAAATTTGTCTTGTTGGAAGTTTTCTGAACAACTAGTGGTTTGCAAAATAAACAAAACTGGAGTTAGTAAAATGCAGAGCAAGGTGCAAGAATGTTTACGTTATAATATCCCACTTTTAAATGAAAAGTAAGTATTTTTTTGAAATGCCCTGTATAAAAATGTATAGCATGTCCCACAATTTTGATTAGAATGTCTTAAAGTCAATATAGATTTTTGTAAATATACTCTGATGAGTTTTATTGATGCAGGGTGTCCAAAACCTGCAGCATCGACTTCAAAATTCGAATTTTAAATGAGACATCATTACACAATTATATCATCAAACAAAAATTATGTTATATAATAAAAAAGCGGTTCTAAAGTAGAAGTCGACAGTAGTTCTTATAGGTAATTAAAAAACTTTTAGAATGGTTATCAGAAAGTTGTAAATTTTTTTTCGTTCAAGAGCCGCTTTTATGTAATATTTTGATATCTCGCCTATCTCGGTATTTATTAATAATTTATTAAACCTTTTTAATATAGAATAACTTTTAAAATCAAGGAACCTATAATAATAATAATAATAATAAACATTATAAAACTATAAGTGTGGCTTAAAATGAACTGATCCGGATCAAGCATTTTTTTTAAGCATTTTTTTCTAGCATATCATTCCTAATCTGTTTTTTTAAAGATTTTTGAAGAAGCGATAAAGTTAGAGAAAAACAAATGAAAGATTCGTGATCCTTGATCCCGAAATCATATAAAACGATAACAATGATCATTTTTGTTCAATTAAAATGAACTAATCCGAATTTTGAAAAAAATAACTTCTTAAGGGGTTTTCGTGATCAAGGAATCCAAATTAGGCATTTGTTTTTGTTTCTAGCATGATTCCTTTATGTGCTTTTTTAAAGATTTTTCCAAAAGGGATGAAATTGGAAAAAACAAATGAAGGATTCTGGTGCAGCACTTTTCGGACACCCTGTATAAATAAAATTCTAATAGGTAATTTAATTTATTTTGATTGCCGAGAATCTTTTATATAATTATTTTTTTCTACACCCTGTAGTTTCTGAGGAAGGGGTATGCATACGCCCCTAATAAAATGCCCACCCTGTACAATTATTTACTATTTAGTTTTAGCTCAAATCTAATTATTATTAATTTTTTACCTTCTCAAGCCAATTTGTAATTGTGCTACGCCTATTCGAACTGGTAGAGGCTTCTGCCTCGGAATTAGGTGGGCTGGATCTACCAAAAAATGTTTTCGTAGACTCTAGTGTGTTTAGCTTGCAAATGCCTCCTTAGTGAAGATGTTCCACAGTTTTTAATTTTTAAAATTGTATTTTTTACGACACATAGGGTACAATTGCCTTGTTTGTCAGTATTTTTCTTACTCTTAGGATCCTGCTCGATTATGAAATAATGCTTAATTTTAATCGTTTTATTAGATACACTTTTAGAAGCTTTAACTCGTTTTGCCTTTGGTGGCGCCGACCCTGCACTTTCTTCTTCTGGTTCGGTGTCATCAGATTCTGACACTTTCTCATCTACGATATATTCTGAGCCGCTGCTTTGAAAAGGTTCCGACTCCATTTCTGACAAATCACTTCTTAAATTGGACATAATAATTCTTATGCGGTCCCCGTTTATCCTTGAACAACGTTGCTCTACTAATAGCACGTCAGCACGAGCACGCCGTCATCGAGTGCCTGCTTGCTGTGTGAATCCCCTATTTAACCTCGGTGAATCCCCTATTTTAACGCTTCGATGCGCATTTCACAGATCACTATCAAGTAAAATCAAGTAGTTTGATTTTACTTGGTATCAAGTCAAGTAGCTCAGTCCGAAAATCAAGTCAAGTCAAATATCAAATTTTCAAAAGCTTGAGTTTTCAAGTCAAGTCAAGTCTTTAAGAAAAAATTCAAGCTGCTTTTCTTGATGAATCTCTATTATTAACAACCTACCGAAACATGAACTTCTTATATTGATGGGAGATTTCAACGCAAAAATAGGTAAAGGAAAGGAAGAACATCATGTTGGACCACACGGGCTCGGAGAGAGAAACGACAGCGGAAAAACTCTGAGTATGTTTGCGAAGGAACACAACTTAATTGTTCTGAATACCTTTTTCAAACTCCCACCTAGACGTCTGTATACGTGGAAGTCGCCTAGAGATAATGGTGGAGACGTCATCATAAGAAATCAAATAGATTATATCCTAGTAAACGGAAGATATAGAACCAGCTGCACAAATGCAACAGGATATCAGAAAATTGAAAGACAGCATACTGAAGGACAAAATAAGTAAAGCCCTGAATAAAAACTTTAGAGAAATCGAGGAAAAAGCTGGAAACACGGAAGAGAAAATACATTCACTTAACAAAGTGGTAGAGGAGATCGAAGACAAATTTCTGAAGAATGCGGGAAGACAAAACAAGACGTGGATGACAGAGGAAATACTACAGATGATGGAAGAGAGGAGAAAACACCAGAATAACATAACCGCATACAGGGAGATACACCGTGAAATACAAAGAAAGATCAGAGAAGCCAAGCAGAAAGAAATGGAAGAAGAATGCCATGAAATGGAAACACTGCAACAGAGGTTTGATGACTTGAATGTACATAAAAGAGTGAGAGAAATAACTGGCAAATACAAAAAGAGAACAGTAGGAAAACTCGTTAATGACAACGGAGAACTTATTGTGGGCCAAGGAAGTATTAGACACTTGGAAAAAATACATAGAGAATTTGTTCTTGGATGAGAGAGGAGATCCCCCTTCCTTATCAACAGAAACTGGACCACAAATACTAACAAGTTACCAACATAAAATGGCCATCTTTCATTTTTTAGTACACCGTTTGGTTAACTTTCCTCTTAGCAGAGAAAGATTTAATAATGAAAAGGAAACGATTAGCGATATAGCGAAAGTTAATGGTTTTAATACTAACTTAATAAATAAACTAATTAATAGGCATTTGTTTAGAAAGACCATTCGTGATTCCACTTATTTCGTTAACCAGGATGAAAATACAAAATACGTTTCGATACCGTATAATCCTCAGTATACTAGAGGACTCCAAAAAGTTTTTAAGGAAGTAGGTTTAAAATTAGTATACCCTCGAGTATACCAGACTCAGTTTAACATTAAGAAATTATTAGGTGGTCCAAAGGACAAAATTTAAATATTGGAAAGAAGTGGAATATATGAAATTGGATGTATGGATTGTAACCAAAATATGTTGGGCAAACTAGAAGATCTATACAGACGAGATTCAAAGAACATATAGCTCATTTAAAGTATGGTAGAACAGAAAAATCAAGTGTTGCCGAGCATGCTTTTGATAATAATCATAGAATAACAATTAAAAATTTAAAACTAATTCATAATATAACTGACATGAGATTATTAGACGCATATGAAAGTATGGAAATTATTAAATGTAAGAATAGTTTAAATAGAGATAGAGGGCCTATTCCGTATAGTCCATTGTATTGGTTGATCAAGCGTGACTAGCGGGATCCCAGGATTGGTTCTGTTTAATTCCGCTTGATTAAGCAAACACTGGTATAAAAGGGAGTTAGGTAGATTTTAATTTTAGTTTTAATCATCTCCTGATGATGCTAACGTGGTTAGCGAAACGCGCGTCGAGTGCAAATATTCTGTTTCGGTATTGTGGATAAAACTCTGTTTTAGTTACTAACAAGTGAGATAAAAGCAGCCATAAAATCGTTGAGAGAAGGCAAAGCTCCAGGACCGGACGAGATACAGACAGAGTTCCTTAAGCTTTTGAATGAAGAATCAATAAAAATGATCTGCAAAATATTTAACAATATCTATGACATCGGCAATAGAATGGGTCATTTCTGAATTTATATTGCTGCCCAAGAAACAAAGGGCAAATAAATGCGGAGAATATAGAACCATAAGCTTAATAAGCTATTTACTCAAGCTTTTCCTTAAGCGAAGATATGCGAAGAGAGAGTAGCAGACACAATTTGACTTCATGAAAGGAATGGGAACAAGAGAAGCACTGTTCAGTAAACAAGTATTATTCCAACGGTGTAGGGACATGAATTGCGACATTTATACCTGCTTTGTAGACTACTAAAAGGCGTTTGACAAAATCCAACACCAGAGGATGATACAAGTACTGAAAGGCACCGGAATGGATGATAAAGATCTCAGAATTATTCAAAACTTGTACTGGAAACAGACAGACACCATAAAAATCAACGCTGGAGATGAAACAACAGAGGCAGTTAATATTCAAGGGTGTATTCAATCTGTATTCAGAAGAGATATTTAGAGAAGCTCTGGAAAACGATGAGAATGGAATTCTTGTAAACGGTGAACGACGAAATAATATCCGCTATGCAGATGATACCGTCATATTTGCAGATAGTATAGAGGGTCCACAACAGCCAATGAATAAAGTGAATGAAGAAAGTGAACGATATGGGCTAAAAATTAACATCAACAAAACAAAATTTATGGTCATAAGTAAAGAGAAGAAAGAAAACTGCCAACTATTTATTAAAAATATAGTAGTGGAACGGGTATCCAAATTTGTCTACCTGGGAACCTTAGTAAACGAACAGTAGGCCCACTCACAGGAAATCAGATGTAGAATAGAAAAAACAAGAGATGCCTTCATCAAAATGTCTAAGCTCTTCAAGCGCCAAAAACCTCAAATTAGATATTAAAGTAAAAATCCTGCGCTGCTATGTGCTCCATATTATACTATGGCATGGAATTCTGGACATTGACCGAAGCAACACAAAAGAAACTCGAGGCTTTCGAGATGTGGCTCTACAGAAGGATCCTTAGAATATCATGGGTAGATAGAGTGACCAACGAAACAGTATACTGGAAAGAATGAGAAAGGAAAAAGACGTGATAAACACGATTAAGAGGAATATCTCGGGCATATAATGAGAAATGACTTCAAATACAAACTCTTAAAATCCATTCTCCAAGGAAAAGTGTTTGGAAGGAGAGGGCCGGGGAGAAGAAGGATATCATGGCTCAAGAACCTAAGGACATGGTATTCAAAAACAACCACAGAATTGTTTAAAGCAGCAGTCAACAAGATCATCATAGCCAGGATGGTCGCCAATATTCGAAACGAATAGGCACTTGAAGAAGAAGAAGAATATTAACAAAAACCAAAGTACCAATAATGATAATATGTTGGCGCATTTCGATCGGTGCAATAGGCCAGATTTTGATTTCAGAAATATCGTTTTTAATACAACTGTGGTGAAGAAGCTTCACGTATCGCCTTCCGCCGACGCAACCAAACATAACTAACCCAGGGCATTCCCTAAATCAAGAAAAAAAGTAAAACATATAACCTATAACATGATGATCAAAAAAATTGAGAAAAATATAATTTATGGCGGAAATATTTGAATGATCCACACTTTTTTGGAAAGAAAATAAGAAGACAAATCGATTAATACCAAAATTTTTCAAAAAGAAAAATCAATTTTGAGAAGTTACCTTATCTCATCCACAAGAACCATTATCACAGATTATCTAGAACAGATGCGAATCCTTTAATGCGTTTCCTATACTGCGTTTTCGTGACCTTGATCGCTTGCGACTTCCCGTTCGAGCCCCGAGCGGTAGGGTTGAAAAAGTTTGTTGCACGAACTACATAGTTTAACCGGCCGTAAAATGTGATGAAAATATTTTGCCTCATCGGTTTTGATTTGTATAAAACAATTCTAAATATGACTATTAAAGCATGTGAATAACGTATATATCGAGATTTAAAGGTTTTAAAAACATATCTGCATATTTTACATTAATGACTTTTTCAAGTCAAAATAAAATCAGTGAGACCATTTCTTTCGGCTATTATTTGTACTAACTATTTGTACTCCTCCAGATATAATTGAAACAGCCAATGCACCTACAGCCGATGTATTACCCGATAAATCTAAAAGAGTGTATGAAATTTGTTATAGACGGTTTATAGACTGGTGTGATACAAAGTTTGTTAAAAACATGACTGAAAACCGAGCTGAAAACGTCCTTCTTGCGTATTTAAAAGAAAAATCAGAAATACTAAAGCCATCGACCTGATGGTCAGAGTATTCAATGTTAAAGGCTACACTGGTTCTGGTAAACTTCACAACCCTCAGAATTTCGCAATTTTATTTAAAAAAAGCCTCGAGTTCGAGTTTTGAGGTTACTTGTCGTAGAACGGCGAACTTCCTCTACTACTTTTCTTTCTTGACTTTGTTTGAAAGCTTACTTTAAATAGAACAGCTTAGAACACAAAAATAAATTAAATTTGCTAATATATTAAAATAGTTTTAAAAATTGATGTCATACTAACAATAATCAACAATCAATCTACGTCGATACGACCTTCGAAGTCGGAAGACGAGTAAAGCGGCAAATTTTAGCCCCTGGAATATGCTGATGCCAAACTTATTCTGCATCGGCTACAAAAAATATCGTTCTATAGGCCGGACGATTCTACACAAGAATACTAGCACAGAGTTTCTTTTCTTTGCAATGTTTCCAGAAAATTAGATTTTTCTTAATATGATATGGCTCAATCATACTACGAACAGACAAGGTGTTTTTACCAAACTATACGGTGAAAAACGATAAATTCAAATTCAAATTCAAATTCAAAAAACTTTTATTACCACTCAAGCATATTACATAAGATGATTTTATGAAAATAATATACAAAAATATTAAGTAGGTAATGCGGACTGAACTGCGATTACAAAACCGATAACACATAAGCGAACTAGGCGCGTATGTGGTGTCCAGCCCGTTAACGTATACTAAAACTAATACTAATAAGTAAGTATATAGCACCTCTTAATGTTAATTGCAAAATATACTATTACAAACCACAAAAGTACGAATTGCGTACATCTATTATAATATATACCACAAGCACATAGGATGATGGGCGAATGCAACGAAACACAAACACAAGCTGAAACGCGGAGGCAACGGAACGCAACAAAGAATATTCACTTTAGAATTAATAATTTTAAATTTTTATTCAATGTGTGCAAGATCGGCGGGGCCAAAAGTGATTTATGCTCTTTGAGAATTTAAAAGAATTTCTTTGACATATGCGATAAACTTCTTTGGTGAACATTCTTTAATATAATCTGGCAACTTGTTCCACATGTGAATTCCTACATATTGAAAAGATTTTTCAAAACTCGCGGTACTATGATGTGGGATTCTGAACAGGTGTGGATTTCTTATATTGTGTGAATGATAGTGGTGAAAAAATAAATCTCTTAAATATGGCGGCTGACCTGATTTAATTACTTTGTAGACTAAGTTATACATATGACATTTTCTCCTGTTTGTCATATTTAATATGGAATTTGAATTTAGATAAGGAGTAACATGATTCCTATAAGGTATGTTAAAAGAAAAGCGCGCACAGCTATTTTGCAATTTTTGTATTGTTTTTGATAAAAACATCGTTAAAGAGTCGCCATACACAATATCCCCATAATCTACTAGAGAGAGTACAAGCGAATCGCAAAGCAAATATTTGATATTAGATGGTAACTGATTTTTGTACTGAAATAAATTTCTTAAACGCGCGTAAGCGATCTTAACTTTAGACTTAATGTGAGAAGCAAAGCCGAGATTTGAATCGAATATAACCCCCAAATTTCGTTTTTCCGCAACTGTTGG
Organism: Pissodes strobi; assembly: GCA_016904865.1. NCBI lineage: Eukaryota > Metazoa > Arthropoda > Insecta > Coleoptera > Curculionidae > Pissodes > Pissodes strobi. Next base: position 14,560 of record MU191368.1, read on the forward strand.
CACGCTTGTTCCGTTAATACTAATTTTAAAATTTTCAGCGCAGTTTTGCAGATGACTCCCATTTTTTGAAAAAAACATAGCACACGACTTGGAGGCATTTAATTTTAAGTTATGGCTTTCAGCAAACAAAGCAATCCTCTGTAAATCAGAGTTTATTTTATCCTGAGCCACCTGAATATCTGCCATGTTAAATGAAATATAAATTTGGGAATCGTCAGCAAATTGCTGTAATTTAGAGTTCTCAATGCAATGGTTCATGTCAGCAACATAAAGGGAAAAAAGTAAGGGACCCAATATGGAACCCTGGGGCACCCCTCCTTTAAATGGTAAAAAGTTTGAAAATGTATTTTCACAGTCCCTCACCGTTCGAACACAATGCAGGCGATCTATAAGATACGAATTGAAAAAATTTACCGCATTTATCGAAAAACCAAAATAGTGCAGCTTGGCCAAAAGCATTTGGTGATCTATAGTGTCAAATGCTTTACTAAAATCTAACAGTGTTAAACATGTTATCTCCTTTAAATCCTCTTTAACCCTAATATCATTGACAATACTAATAAGACTTGTTATAGTACTAAAAGACTTACGAAATCCTGACTGGCAGTCAGGAATAATTTTTAATTTATAAACAAAGTCAGTAATTTCATTATATACATGACGTTCTAAAATTTTTGAAATGACTGGTAAAATACTTATTGGTCTAATATCTTTAAAATCTGTTGGACAAGGTATTTTTGGTAAGGGGACAATTATTGACCGCTTCCATTCATTAGGGAATTTGTTTTCTAAAATACAGGAATTTAAAATATTGACTAAAGGTTTAAGGCAAAAAGGAAGGCAGAGATTAAGATCTTTAATAGAAATTCCGTCACTACCTATCGCATTTGTTCCTATTTTATTTATAATATCGATAGTTTTTTGTTCATTTATAAGGCCTATGTTAAATTCCGTCTCAAAGTTACTAAATGTGTTCGTATTATAGAAATTAAGCTTCTCATGGCACGTAGAAATTATGGAACCTACCGAGCTGGAAAAATAATTATTTAAGTCCTCGGCTATATTTAGGTTTTCGGGAATGAATTTATTGTTAGTTTTTGTAAAATTAAGCTTTTTTGCATTGTTCCAAAATTCCTTACCCTTTTTTGCAGACATATGTTTAAAAAAAGTTATTTTTTCGCGATTGATTGCATGTTTAGTGTAATTTCTCAATTGTCTATAATATGCCAAATTCGCAGGTGTTTTTTGTCGAGTATATTTCTTATGGGATTTGTCCCTTAGTTTTATTAGATATTTAATGTTACTCGTAATCCACGGCGTAAACGACTTATCCTTAAATACTTTGGTTTTGAAAGGAACATATTTGTTTATTAAATAGGAAATATTATTATTAAGAATTGAAATTTTTTTATTAATATCAGAAGTGTAATAAATATTATGCCACTCTAGTTGCTGAGCTTCCTCTCCAAATACAGTCGTGTTAATACCATTGTAGTCCCGGTATTTAACAACTTTGCTACATAACTTATATTCAGGCAAATTTAAAGTAACATGAACTAGGTTATGGTCAGATATTGACTCCGATATACATGTAGATTTCGAGCTTATACATTCTAAGTTGCTACTAGTTACAATCACGTCAATAAGGGTATTTGACCGAACATTAATTCTAGTAGGATCATTTATTAGTTGTCGAAGTTCAAACATTTCTAAAAGACTCTTAAAGGTTTGCGTTGCTGCTGTTGGCCTCAATAAATCTATATTCAAATCCCCCATAAAAATTATACTATCATAGCAAGGAACTGACATACTAAAAATATCTTCCACAAGCTCAAGAAATTTAGAAGCATTAGGAGAGGGTGGTCTGTACACATTTACCAGTAATATATTTTTTTTATTTACATTAAATCTTAAACTTATATACTCAAATTCATCTGATATATGAGGAAATGTAACTAAAGAGTACTTAATGGCTTTCTTTGCATAAATACCTACCCCGCCGCCCCGACCATTCCGGTCTTTCCTAATAAAATTATAATTAGGTATATTAAAATTCGAATTGTCGTCATCTGGTGTTAGCCAAGTTTCTGAAACTCCTAAAATATCAAAATCGTAGTCATTGGCGTAATTTAAAAATTCATCAAAACCAGTTTTTATGGAACGAACATTTAAATGAGCAACACTAAATTTGGCCACTGATTGCCGATCCTGCGAGATTTCAAAGCTATCCCCCATTGTAAAAGTCAACCGTCCGCCATCCCAGCCCGTGCCACGCCGAACCACCACCCAATCCACCCAAATGCCGTTTCATTTTGTAAGAAAATACATAAGAAAAAAAATACGCGATCATACGATTATGAATAAATTTATAGCAGAAAAGAAAAGCCATTCTGTGATATATAGTTTTGTTGGTTTGGTCTCTAACCTTAATTTATATTATGTACCGAGTAAAAAAAAGAGATTAAAACATAAATAATATTCAAAAGTGACAAAAGTATCTTACATTATATGATATGTACCTTTATAAAGAATCCATAGTCCACATTAAAGGGAGATAGGTGTAAATTATATCAGTTCCTTTATACACTTTTAGTCACTAACAGAAATCCTATCAACACTAATAAGACCCTGTAAGTCTTCTTCTGAACCCACGAACTGTTTTTCGTTATTAGCCATAACATAAATTTTACCCCGAGAAGTCCAACAGGAGTTCTTAAAATGACTTCTTACAGTTTTAAACAATTTTCCCACGGCCGGACTAAGAACTTCGGTAATTAAATTAATTAAATTAATACACATGTTAGGTGTTTCCCCAACAGTGACTATTCCTTGATACTTAACCTTAAACAGCCACGGTCTCAAAATATAAATCAGGGAAGGGCAACGTTGCCAATTCTCAGTTCCCATTATTTTTAATTTAAAAGAGTATTATTAACTTCACGCGTGGCCATCCGCTCGCTTCGCTCGCCGCGGGAAGCAACCAAACAAAACTAACCCAATTTTAAAAAAACGTAAAGACATGTGTAATTTGCCAAGAATTGGCAACATTGCGCTCCCTCCCAGCTCATTTATATTATATACCGTGGCTGTTTAAGGCTAAATTTTCGTGCTTGGCTTGAATTGTGGGCGAGCCGGAAGAAAAATTCGCCTCGTTGTGTCACCGAGTAACTTTCTTCTCCTGTTTTTACCAACACTATATCTCTCTCTACTTCCGATCGCCTCGCCTTATTACACATTTTGACACGTTCACTGTAGGCTGTAGTACACATTTTATAACGCAACGTGTTCACCATATCACAATCTCTGTAACTTTCGTAATGCGTTCAACAGGTTACTCTCCAGGTATTGCGGGCCTAAAGAACCGTAGACACCTGAGCATAGCATTTATGAAACAACCGCAACCATCTTAATACGTTCTGAAAATGTTAGGCCATTTCGGTACTTTTGGACGAAAACGCTGGGTTGTCATCTTTCAAGAAACAAATGAAGTAAAGATCTGATATTTGGGGGTTATAGTAATAGTGATGCGATGAATTAATTGCGATAAAAATGAAGAAAGGGTTCAATTAAAAAAAAATAAGTTACGTACAGAGTATCTAGAAAACGGTAAACTTGGCAACATTGCAACTGCCATTTATAAATCGAGCGTATAAGTATGTTCCTGTTGTTTCGTAAAAAGCTCGGTAAAAGATTGGTTTACTAAAATATTGTTCTAATTTGTCAGTGACATTTTCAGGTCAAAAACAACAAAGGTTGAAAATACTGTTGTAGGTGAAATTAACCAAACAAGTTTTTTTCCAATTCGTATAACCTCCTTTTGTAAAAAAAAAATAAAAAAAATAGAAGTAGCATCGACAACGACATGCATTTACGTAAAATAATGAGTACTATAAAATCTAAAGGTATTATGTTCGGCCTTGCTAAGCAATGAAATACAGTAGAGGATTTTAATGCAAACTGGAGTCCAGTACAATAATTTTTCCCTCTAATACAATTAGAATTAATATAGACCTTTGTTTAATATTCAAGGGTACCGCGGCTGCATAATAATAAAGTGTCTTGCATAGATATTTTTATAGAAAAACGAATTTACGAAGGCTTGCGCTTGCGAGACAATAGGAGAGGTACCAGGGCCGTTCGAGAAATACTTAACATTTAAGTAGCTTTTGCTTTGTCATCTCTGTTATTCCTAAATTATCCAACTTCGAAAGGAAACGATTTCCATTTTCCGAACAAAATTGTATTCGATAATGTTTGCCAAATAAATAGTTCGAAAGCGTACAGATTAACCGAAATTAACTCACACTAACTCACTAACCAAATTTTTATAATTTTGAAAATAATTAATAAAAATAATCCATTTTAACCCCATAAATATTCAAATTCTAGGAAATTTTTTGGAAAAGAAGCTTCGATTTGGCGAGAAATGTTGCGTAAGAAATTACTATTAGCATTGTCTTTTCCCTGTATAAACAATGCTATTAGTTAGCTAGTTTGCTAAAAATCAGCTCATCTAACCCAAACTAACCCTCTCCTACCGACTTACAATAACCGAAACTAAACAACCATTAACCATAAAAGTAGCATTTTTAATAATAACCCGCATTAGGTACTTAAAACTAGCCCAAAAGATCCAAATTTTTTGAAAAAAAAAAAAACAGTGTGTGATGGGGATCTCCTGAACCCTAAAAGATACAGTGCCGGTCAAATTAGGGCAAAATTTAGGTTCCTAACAATATGCCGTTTAGAAAGTTGTAAAATTCCGAGTATTTCCGGATATATCCGGAAAAAAAACAAAATTTTGAAAAATCGTTTTATTTTTTTCTGAACTTGTTGAAAAATGGAGTTCAAATTGAATTGCACTTTTGCATTGCCACTTTTTCCGTTCTCTCCAATAGTGGTATCCAGTTTGCAATCCGACGTTTCGTCTTCAAAGGGTCATCATCACCGGTCTTTTTTTAAATACGGATTTTATTTTTGAAGCGAAACTCCTTTAGCGAGGTAAAGTCAGAAAAATGAAACGCTTATCAAAGTTGAAACGGTTATCAAAGTGAAACGCCCCTTTAATTAAGCATGTTCTAGTATAGCTAGAGGGATGAAATTTTTAGGACATGTAGCCCGGGTATAATGAGGATCCTGGACGAAAACTGGATCCTGCTGCGGTTTTTGGCGAAAAAACGGCGAAGGAGTTCAGCTACGAGGTCTAGGGGATGACAAAAATGGGACGAAAGAAAATACTTTATAAAAAAATGAAAATTTTTTGAAAAATGGTGAAAAATTTAAAAGACGTAAAAAAATGTTCGGAAAGTTAATAAAATTATTATAAAACGAAATAAGAAAAATAAATAATAAAAAAACAAAAGATTGTTCGGAAAGTTAATAAGAGTATTATAAAACCAAATAAGAATGAAAAATTAATGAAAAAAAAGCAAAAAATATTCGGAAAGTTAATAAAAGTATTATAAAACGAAATGAAGAAAGACAATTGAAAAAAATAAGTTAGCGGCCGTGTTCGGCGAAAAAAAAAATTGAAAAAAAGGAAAAAAAAAATAAAAAAAAGTTTCGAAACAGGGAGCAAAAGTTGAGGAAAAAAGTTTAAAAACATAAAAATTCAATTATTAATATCTTTCAGAAGTTTCACTTCAGTTGTGTGCTTATTTTTTGTATCTTTTCAGATGATATTGGCGTTATTAATATGAATATGTGTGTTTGTTTTTTATTGTTTTTAATGTGTTTTTTAATTTTTTTTTGAAATTACTTATTTTGCTTTGCATTATTTTAAATAGTTTTAAGGTACTTTGACATTTTTATATTCTATAAAAATATTTTAATTGTGTTTAGTGTTTAGTGAAAAATTTGACCTTTCATTTTTAATAAAAATTAAAAATAGTAAAACTAGATAAACAGATTCGTTTATTTTTTATCCCAAACCAAATGAAATAAAAGAAGAGTTACAAAAAAAAGAAACACATTCATATTAATAAGGCCAAGATCATCTGAAATACGATATAAAAATTTAAGTTCGTATTTAAAAAAGAAAGTTGATGATGACTCCTTGAAGACGAAACGTCGGATTCCACACTTCCGTTGGATAGCGCGAGGAAAGTGACAATGCAAAAGTGCAATTCAATTTGAAATCTGTTTTTAAATAAGCTCAGGAAAAATATAAAATTTTCAATATTTCGGTTTTTTTACGGATATTTCCGGAAATACTCGGAATATTAAAACTTTCTGAACGGCATATTGTTAAGCACCTAAATGCGCAATTTTGCCCTAATTTGGCCGACATTGTAAAATATCTCTTACGGTTTTGTTGTTCCCCATACATAGACTCGAATTCTAGCCACCCTCGGGGTGGTGGCTTTTTCGAAAAAAAAAAACAAATTATTAATTTTTTGAACTGGAAATCGATATTTTTACATTTTCCCGATATTTTCGAAACAGAAGCGCATCCAAAAAGCTTTTGCCTTATTAATTCGCTATCAAACTGTTGTCTTGATTGTTTTGATCCTCGTGATTTTTTTGGCCTTAGAACGACCCAAAATGACCTAAAATATACACGTCCAAAAAATACTGGACATTTTCCGATTTTCTCGAACTTCGATAGGGTTCGAAAGACCGTCAAAATAACGTATCTAGAAAATGTTATCAAAACTAATTAATTTCTTCGACAGTTATTGTGTATTAGAGCAAAATTTAGAGAAATCTGACATGTGATGTCATAACTCGAAATCGGAAAATCGGAGCGCCAAACACAATTGACTGTCGGCTGCCTAAAAACGTGCCAAATTCAAAAACTCCGATTTAGCCCTTTTCAAGAAAAATGCAGAATATTTAAATCACCCGAGTGAGTGTTGTACGCATGATGGCTCAGTCTCCGTCAGTACTAAGTGTGCTTACTGAGCCGGTTTTGGCCGTTTTCATTGCAATAAAATTCGTCGAAAAGGAAAAACTTTGAAAATTGGCATTAGAAAATCTTTGAATTAAAAATTAATTTTGGTTTAGTTTGGGTTAGTGTTGGTTAGTCTAGGCTGATAACAATCAGACGTGAGAGCGCTCTTGATCTTTGTCAGAAAACTGGACAAACCATACCGTTTCAGATTAATCGACAATCACCTAAAATAATCTAGAAATAATAAATAATACACATTAATCAAGAGGTTGGTAATAGTCAAAGCAGACTAACAGGAACCGTTGTTTGAGTAAATCCTTTACTCAAACAACGCCCGAACTAATTATAGTTCGCCCAGCATGCAATTGCATGCGTTTCGAGGGTGAACAACGGCTGGGCGAACTATATAACTTATTATAACACTCATTCAATATTAGAACTCACATGTACATTCGTTTCGACACATATCCGTTGAAAATACTAAAATGGTTAGCAACCAAGGGCCCGAACTTACCGATTGGATTGCCTACAAGGAGCATCTAAAGTCGGAGCTTGAGGGCGAAGCGCTATCCGCTTTAACTACTGACGAACTTGAAACAGGTGGCAATAAAAAGGAATGTGCCATGGTGGAACAAGACACTAAACAGGCTAAAGACTGAATCGAGGAAAGCCTTCAATGAAACCAAAATATTGGAGAATTGAGATAACTATCATAAAATCCTATCCGAGCACAGAGCTTCGGAGATCCAAAAGAACCACATTTAGGTCCCAAAAGGTGCTATCCATCCAATGAGTACTCAAATGAAATCAGTCTACTAAAGAATAGAGCACAAGATACCTATGCTGAGACACCTGAAGAAAGGATTCTTCTAGAAACACACTTTCCCGGATCAAGCATAATAGCCAAAGAAGAGCTGGCACAAGGAGACGACCCCATTGAAACCGCTCAGCGGCCTACAAAAGGGTTAAAGGTCTATCGAACAAATTACTTACAAAAACACAATCAGATGGGCGATACATAGCTTTAAATCCTCTAGTTCTCCGGGAGTAAATGAGGGAATAGTGTGCATTTCTAGACATAGAGAGTGCATTTGACAACACCTCACATGAATCCATTTTGCGTTCCATAACCCGCAGAGGAGTGAAACCAACAGTACACAATGGATAAAATCCATGCTAACCAACCGTGAAGTCACCACGATCATTGGCGAAACAGTCGTCACAGTCAAAGTAGTCAAGGGATGCCCTCAAGGAGGGGTCCTATCGCCCATGCTTTGGTCTTTGGTAAGACTTGACTTGACTGAAGCAGGCTTTGAAGTCAAAGGTTGCGCAGATAACCTAGTTATAATAATAAGAGGCAAACATGACAACGTTCTCTCAAATCGTATGCAAAGTGCACTCAACTTTGTCGGCACATGGTGTGCACAGGAAAGACTAAATGTCAAGTGTCAACCCAAGCAAAACCCTAGTGATCCCATTCACAAAAAGAAGGAAGCTGAATCTTAAAGCACCCATTTTGGGAGAGACCCCGGTAGACCTTTCACCAAAAAAGGTTAAATATCTTGGCTTTAAAAAAAATATATATGGACAGAGATTTTTAATATATTCAATGGATAAAATTCATTAGAAGATTTAAAATCAAAGTGGAAGTATTTAAGAGACTGTTGTTACATAAAGGCAAATAAGAAAGCCACTCAGTACAAACAAAGTGGCTCAGCTGCAGGACGCCAAATGGATTCTGGTTTCAGGCATTATACACTAATGAAATTTTTAGATGACTATATCGAAAGGCAGCCATAGGTAATATTTATTTCAATAAAAGCGAATTAAAACTTGGACGTTTTTTTTTTCCTAAAATTTAGCGTAGATGTTCTAAAGTTTTGTTTCTGTTTTTAGCAAAGTTAGCTTTTACTTTACAAGTAGAGATCCAAATGCTAACAAAACTGTTTCACTGCTTACGTTTTCCCTAATAATTTGATTTATTATTTATTAAAGCGTCATATTATTTAAAATAAAGTCATATCATATTTTGAAGTTATCTGATAACTCTCGCGGTTTCACTAGGACGTTCCTCCAAAGATTGCGAAGTGACGCGATTCCGCCTTTCCGCTTAGATTACCCACATGAGGACTTGCCATCATTCTTCTTCTTCATTACGTATTCTGTGCTATGATGATAATTTTCAGGTAATTTAAGCCCTCGTATACGATGGCCATATAATAAGTGCGGCAAATTTACGGACGTACCTACTCAACAAGAACCTTGTACGATCCTTTTTAAATTAGCCAGAGGTCAAGATAATTATTGTGCAACAATAAACTTGATCATGTTTGTAAAGTATTTTTATAACTGGTATATAAGGAACACGTCGGAATTCTTCGAACCAGATCGTCATTGTGCATTAAATTACCGAACGAATTTCGGCCTTGACAAAACAAACGCCAGGTTTAGACTATTTAAATGGTGTTAATAAACAAATCAATATACGTAAACAGATCAAGTAGATACCTACCTAAGTTTCCATTAAGTATTCATAAGGGATTCCCTGGAAGTACCCATGCAGTCAGTGTTATGTCTAATATTGTCTTCAAACTTTGGACTGTATTAATTTTAATTTATATATAAAAGTGTTCCAATTTCCAATAAGAGGTTCTGAATCTTCTTTGTTTATATATTGTTGTGGGAAATATTTCCATATTTTTTAATATTTATCTGATATGTACCTACACTAGTACAATTTTAACCATGGAACGATGCAAACATGTGTTTGCATCATTAAAACTTATTTTGAAAATGGATCTTCTGTAGTTATTACATTTCGCGCAATACGTGATTATTTATAGGTGGTAGATGTGGTCCACCCGCATTGCCTGGTGAAATGCCACCGCATTGGTTTAGATGGCGTGAAATGTCTTATTTACCCGGCTTCCGGGTGGAAAAGAACATTACATGATGGTGCCTCCCAAATCAAAATTCTCCGGAAGTAAAATAGCATCCAATTCGAATCTCCCGGTGGAGGCTGGCCTGGGGGGACCATCAGGCCTGAACGTCTCCAAGATAGAAAATAGATCGCTTGCGACGAACTGTAATTGTGTATTGGTCAGGATTGGTGGTTAAAAAAAATCCAGGGTGAATTCGCCCCTCTCTGAGATTGAAGTTGGTTTTTCAGCAAGTTGAGTAAGCCCGTAGCTGATGGCAAATGCTTCAGGTTCTCTACCTTTGTTGTCGGTCTCGTTGTGATATTTGAGCCAGTTGGTGTTGTGGGCATTGAAATCTCTCAGAACGATTATTTCTGAGTTGGGGTGATCGACCTGTATTGAGTCAAAAGTGGTAGCTAGTGTTGTCGAAAAGCTTTGGTAGGCTCTATCGCTCGGAAGGAAGATGACATCCTCTACTTGCATATTTCTATTAAGTTTATTTTAATTTTTATAATCATTTTCTCGTCGATTTCGATTTTTTAATTCTAGTCCTTTTTTCTTTCTGCCTTATTTCCTTTTTAATTTGCTTATGCTGTTGAAAGATAATTAAAAAGCCTTATTACCAACTTTTATTTCAATTTTATTTTTTTATCATTTTAGTTTCGATTTCTACTGTAATTTGTATTTCTTTTTTTATTCCCTTTTTTGCTCTTCATTTTTCCCTTTCTCCGACTCGTTCTCTTTCTTTTTATTTGTATTTTTTCTTAGTCTTTATTTTTCTTATTTGATCTTCTTTTTCCTTTTTTGCTTAGATTTAATTTTTTTATATGGTCGTTCCATTTAGTGTTTTTATTACAGTCTACCGAATTAAACTTGATTCGCGTCGATTTAAATTTTTTAATTCTATTCCTTTTTCTTCTTTCTGCGTTTTTTTTTCCTTTTCATTTGCTTATGCTGTTGAAAGATAATTAAAAAGCCTTATTTCAACTTTTATTTTAATTTTATCTTTTTTGTTATTTTAGTTTTGATTTCTACTGTAATTTTTACTTCTTTTTTTACAAATTTAGTGCGTTAAAATGACTTTAAAGGCATATTAGCATTAATAATAATTTTATTTTTATTTTTATTTAATTTCAGTGTTCTATCTATTTTTACTTCCATATTTTTATTTTTTGTTTTCTCTATTTTTCGTTTTCTTTATTTCTACCTATTTTTTTAAATTTCTCATTTTTTGTTAAAAAGCTAGAAAATAAAATTCTTACATTATTTTTATGTTCATTTTTATTTGCATTTCTTCTCGATTTCTACTTCTCCATTTACTCCTTTTTGTTTTTCCTTTTACTTTTTCTTTTCCTTTATTATTTTTATTTTCACTTTTATTTTAACTTTCATATTTTTCTTTTCATTTTTCGATTTATACTGTTAGTTTTCCTCTTATTTTTGTTTTTCCTTTTTTCTCTTTATCTTTGTCTTTTTCCTCCTCATTCAACAAACTCAAACGCAAACAAAATTTAAATTAATTATTTTTAAAAATAAAGTGAAGAAACGATAAAAAGAATAATTGATCATATTGCTATTATATGGGCACTCACAAAAATTTATACGCAAACCAAATTTGAATTAATTATTGTTAAAAATAAAGTGAAGAAATATCACAAAAATTGAAAAATTCATGCGCAAACCAAATTTGAATTGACTATTTTTAAAAATAAAGTGAAGAAACAAAAAAGAAGAATAATTCATCATATTGCTATTAAGTCAGTGTCGTCCTATATAGGCAATCACAAAAATTCATAGGCAAACCAAATTTGAATTAATTATTGTTAAAAATAAAGTCAAGATAT
>MU191369.1:9707-36124 GCA_016904865.1 Pissodes strobi
GGACTTTTAAAAGAAAATATAGCCGCCTTATGTAACAAATCACAACACATCTAATTACCGAACGACTAATATAACGTATGCCACGCGCTACACTGGCGTCTATCATATCATTTATGAAGAATACCGAGAGCGGTAGGAGCGGCAGGAGAACATGCGGAGTACCAGTCTGCGCGCCAGTTGTGGAAGGTTAAACCCTTAATAATTTGGTCATTTCCAAATAAATCTTTTTTTAAGTCGATCAGACACAATTAGCTTTCATATTAAGGTCTATAAAAGTAGTGCGCACTGATTGCTCACTTTTACTCTCATACCCATCATTTCCCACCCAAATCCAAATTCTCCAAAATAAAAGTAAACCTCTTCACAAATGAGTATGGGTCGATTTGGATTTAACACTACTCAAAGTAATAAATACTTACATCTTTCTCTTCTGGGCGTTGATACAACTTTCGATGGTGCTTGGAAGTGACAGCTATCAGAATCGTGAGATTCTTTCGAGGTGCCTGGCTTTGGGCTAACGCCTGTAGATGAAAATATATATTAGACATTTATTATTTGCATAAATATATATGACCTACATCTATTTTTATAGGTAGAAAAATTAAGTACTTCTGTTATTGTTCAAATATACCTACAGATCTAATAGTCTAGATCAAAAGTTATTATTCTATCTAGAACATAAATATGACATATAATACAATATGAATTAATATTAGTAAATCATCAACATATAACGATAAATAAAAGAGTTTCTCACTTCTGATGGATGATAAAGTAGACATTACTGGGACAGTACAATCAGAACTATCATGAATAGTGCTTAATGTACATTTATCCAATTGTGCAAAAGATGCTGGCTCTGGGCTATCGGCTGACGTAGCTGTACCTATAAATTTAAATAAATAGAAATTATAATATAAGTAATAAAGAAAATTATTGAATAATATTATTGGCTTATTTTTCGTCTTTGTAAAATTAGGAATCTAGAAGTGTGTCAAAATCATGAAAAATAACCGATGCAACAGCGTCATCCAATTTTTCAGTATCGATGATCAAAGAAAATTTAGTTCAGTAACAAGTATAAAGCACAATATAATAATAAAATTGTTTATGTCTATCGTACATGTCTAGGAAATTGATATAATTGTTGAAATCTTTCAGTTAGTTACGCCAATTTTTTTTTAATACATGTGCATACAAATTTTAATGTCATGTATTGCATGATTTAACTGACAATTTCTTAAGTTGAAGCAGTGGATCCGCTGGATTTATTCACCTCGTTTAATTTTCAATCGACAAGGATGACTAAAAAGATTCTTCATACCTCGACAATATATTTGTGATTTTTTCAGGCTTCACAACCACGTCGGCGATTCTTTCAATCTTATCTGACCACAATGCCCAGGCTTAGATAATTATGTCTGTGATAGGAATGTGAAAACTGAGGGTTATTTTACATCTAAGTCATCATCAGCCTCTCGGTTAGAACAATTTTACAGATTTGCCATTGAGATTCATCTGGGTGGTCGAGTTAATGTAATGGATCTCAACCAAGCATATTGTATGTCAGTAAAGTTAAAAATGTATTTGATTCATCTCAAAGAAAATTACCGAAAGGTAGACAAAGTAGGGAAAAAATTGAATAATAAAGAGAATTAAAATCTCGAGTAAAAATAAATAAAAAACTGTACCTAAAGAGAATCTCTAGGAAAGTTAGTGTAGATTTTTATAAACGATGCACTAAAATATTAAAAAGTGTGATAAGAAATGCAAAAGTTAGCTAATAAAGGCATAATTGATTAATCCAAAAACAGAATGAAGGATACCTACATGAACTTTAATTTAAAAAATATCTAGGGGAAGTATGCCGATGATGGCCCCCTTAAGAATAATGCCTTAGAATTTTTATATTTATGAATATTTTATAGGTCGGCTGAGCTTATTTTACGGATCTTGATAACGGCTTTCATAACCCGCATTGTATTCTAGGTTATTTTCATAAATTACTTATTGACAGCATTTTTTAAAAATCATTTAAAGTGGTCCATCATAGGAGCATATATTCCTTTGATGGACCCCGGAGTGTTCATCTGTTGGACCACTTAGAAAATGTATGAAAACTAATGAGGGAACATTAAATTTCTTTCTAATATTTATTTAAAAAACTTTTATACCAAAAAACCAAGCAAAAAACATTAAAAAATAACATTCATTAACACAACAAACCCCAAAATAAAGTTTAAAGTAAAATAAGTTGAACATTAACCTTAAAAAAAATAAATATAAAAACCACAAACAACAGCATTAATACAAACAGGAAAGTAACAAACCTACTTGGTACTATTGACAGATTTCACAGACAAACATCTTGCACCTAGGGCTAACGCCCGCACAATCAATATGGCACCAAGATTTAGAGGCCTGACACTGAATCTACTTTTCCCTACATTTTGATTGTGAATAAAGTTCATTGCAATAAAGACATGCTGCGTCGTCCGAATTGTCTTGCTCCAGATATTTGTCAAGATTCTCTTGAGCTTCTTCATTACTGTCTTTTGCAACATCTTTATTATCTACTAAAACTTGTCGCTTTGCTGCTCTTGCACGTGTTTTTCGTAATTTGGCTGTCTAGCTATTTCTTTAAGCTCATTAAGTTCCGGTGTAGAATTCAACATTCCTGTTTTTCCACGTTTTCTACCTTTCCGTTGCATTGACTGAATTTCAGCGGCTTTGGGCGGAGGACAAATATCTTTTACCGATATATTAAGAGCTGATTCGGATGATACGTTGAGAACTGGTGATTCAGTAATAGCTTGTGTAGTTGAAGATCTTGGCAAATCCACAGAACTTTCCAATTGAACCATATTTCCTTCCTGATTAGTTGGGGTGTCTTCATCAGTGTTACCTTGATTAGAAGGTCCTGGCATATCCTCTTGAGATAGTTGAGGTTTATCAGTTATTAAAGATGGTGAAAACTGCCAATCTTCAAATACGTCTGGGTTAAATGGATGTATTCCTGTTTTCCTAAAAGAATTAATAGCATTTGTGGGTATGGCACTTTTTAGGTAGGCACGACTAAATAAACTTGCTATTTGGAACTGGGTTACAGTTTTGCCAGGATTCTGCCGCAACCAGAGTTGAATTTCTTGTCCGTAATAAGTTTGCAAAGGTCGAAAAAATCCCACGTCTAGGGGCTGGACATGATGCGAACAGTGAGCAGGAAAACAATATATTACAATTCCGTTTTGTTTTGCATACTGCAAGGCTTCAAGGCTTTTATGGCTGCTATGACCGTCTAATAATAAGAGAACTTTATTAAATGCTTACCTTCAATAAAACTCGATACTTACAGATCCACTTGCAAGCAATTCGCTTTCAACCATAATTGTGGATAATCCACAATCATTGATTACTTTTCCAATAGCTTTAAAGTAGGATATCATGATATGAAAAGCGCTCAAGTGTATAAATAATTTAATCTTTTTTTTTTCAGTAGCTTGAATTTGAAATGCAATCTTTGCTATTGCTAAATCATAAGTAACTTGCATGTAAGGTTGATTTAGCTCCCCTAAAATTGTCATGCATTGCTGCATTGTTTCTAATACTACAGCCGAATTTTTTGGTGAAGAATTAATTGGGGCCAGGTAGGAAATTAATTGCTGTGGACTATCATCTTTTGTTTTCTCACTATTAAAGCCAACCCACATAGGAATGTTTGACAAACCTAGAGCATGACTTAACATATAAACAGTATCTATTCGATTATAAAGATCCATATTTACAATGATATGATATTCTTCGGTAATTTGTCGTTGAAAAGTACTAGTCATTTTGTATTTTTTCGGATAGGAAGGTAATTCTGTATGTATAGTTTCATACACTCGTCTTCGACGTTTACGTGAAAATGTTTCCGATACTACTTCACTATCATTTTCAAGGCTGTAATCGATGTTTTGATAAATTATTCCCACGATATCATGAAGAGTATCTTTTCCAGTTTTCGTGTCAACAAATCTATCAAAGTTGTCGTATGCCATACCTACCGACAGATTTTCAGCTTTGTTTATTACTTCAGGACATAACCCGGCTCGTGTAGTTCAAGTATAAGTAGCTTCCGTTTCCAGTTCTTCAACAGCATTATAACTGATACAATGTCCGTACCGATTTAAAATATCTACAATCATGCGACTGCTTGTAAGGCTTTTTATTGTCATACCTAAGCAAATATGTTTGGATGTTTTAATGTTACCATTGTGAACCACGTAAAATAAATCTTGAGATAAAGAATTGAAGTGACGTTTAAAATTATCACAATTTCGACGTTTGCGGGTATAACCTTCAATAACTGAAGCTACGAAATCTGATACAGTTAAAAGTATTGAACATTCACCCTGTATTAATCGTTTACTGTTTAGATTGTCCGGTAATTTGGATTTTTAATGTTATTTATTTCGTTGCGCAAAATGGACGCTGCTGCTTGTAGAATATCCTGGTCTTTTAAGTGAACAAATAATGAGTCGTCAATAGTAGTGATGCCTTTAGGTGCAATTACTTTTTTATGATTTGATTGTAGTATTTGAATTTTGCCACCAAATTTATTGTGAATCTTCTTTTCCAAATATAGTGATGGAAATATTGAACTTGATGTCTCTTTCAAGTCGTTATTTAACTCTCTCAATGAATTAATATATTGTGAACCAGTTAAAATCATTAATTAAATATCGCAAGTTTGAACTTGAACTTGAAAAATGTTATATAAACATTCACTGTTAATTATAAACAATTTGAGCGGTCGACGGGAGCGACTTTAATCCTTAATGATGCAGTCATCAGCATTTTGTAACATATAAATACGCAGGCAAACGCCGAGTTAATCAGACTTTCGGGTCTCTCAAACCGCTCAATTTAGTCGCTGGGCAGTACACAGGTACGTCCACTTCTAGTTGTTCTATCCCACAACTCCCATAACTGAGAACACTTATGCACAGGTATAAGGTTGTCAGGTCCTTACCTAACCTGGGTGAACGTATGCACAGGTATACGGCATTCGGGGGCTACTAAAAGTATAAGAGAGAGTCGAATTTATGAAGTATTAGAACTTCTAGTAAAGGGATAGTTTTTGGGGAGTTTTAAAAAGTAGTGAAAGTGCCTTAGCAATTTGTGATAAACTTAAAAGACTTACCTTATAAATATCAGAACAAATACCTAAATAAAAGACAACCCGCTCACATAAACTTTATTAATTAAATAGTGACGTCACTATGCCAACTAAATTTTAAAATAAGCTACCCCCGCTTGCCAAGTGATTTGATTTGAGCGTCGTGACACTCATAATTCATCTACGTCACATCCAAAATAGTGACGCTAAGCAATTTAGTGTTAAATGGGCCTAATGCCGCCATCTTAATGAATCTACGTCACAATAACAGTAATAACTTAAATTAAACATAAAATCAAGTAAATCATTAAGTAATTAAACATTTAATATGGTTCGAATCACGCGCCGAGGTACGGCCAAGTGCTGCCATCTAGAGGTGGTCTGCGACACCAAAGACAGAGTACGGACACGTGCTGCATCCACGGACGCTCGCCGAAGTACGGGCGGTCGACGTCACAAGCGCCATCTCGAGGTCCATGTTCATACCTGGAACAAAGAAAGAAAAAAGGTAACTACGTTGTGGGACCTGCTTTATTTTTGGCGAAGGTGCTAGTCAGTACCGAAATGACAAATATAGTTAATTATATGGAACAGACATCAAAATGGAGGAATACAACAGATTTGTATAGGAGAAACTAAAGGAAACCATAGAGCAAGCAGGAGAAACAAGTGAAGAGGACGAAGAGAGGAAAAATAGAATTATATGGAACAAGTACTCAAGTAAAAGAAGAATTTAAGCAACTAAGAAAACAAAACACAAAAACTAGGAGAGACCCGAAGCCTCAAAATGTAAATAGTGTAAATATAAAACCCAAGTGCTCATAGAAAATGATATATACAAGGCATTTAGGAGGTTAAAATATAAATAAGAAAGATATATAGTGAAACATAGAAAATATATAGTGAAACATGGCATAATATAAGCCCGAGTGTAAATAAGACAAGTATATAGATAAACACACTTAAGAAGTTAATAAACTACATAGAAAAATAAACATAGTATAGAACATAGGATTTATGAAGAAAAATGAAGCTAGAATATTAGCGCGTAATTTAGTAAATTATGTATGCAAAATAAATAGGTGAAGCAAAAGTGAAGATATATGTAGTAAAGCACAAGTAAATGTGAGTTGCCATTAGAATTGTGCATTGAAAGTATATACAGGAGGAGTATATGTGTATACGAGGAAGTATTATGAAGTAAAGTGTTCTCCAGCCTAAATAAGATTGCAACGATGGATGGTCTAAAAGATAACATAACAGCAAAAAATTTAGGCATGGAAAAGTTGAGCATATAGGGACTGAAGTAGCTACGCTGACGTTCAAGGAAGCCGAGCAAATATTTTGGTACCGAGAAGCTCAAGGGCAAAGTACCCAGGTGAAATGTTACATAAGCAAGAAATGTTTATGTAAAGCATGAAGAATATAGAAGAAGCGTACATAAGTTGAAAAGTTATATATGTAAAGTGAGAAGAAATATAGAAGAAGTTGTTTTTGAGATAAGAAGAAGCGTACATAGTGAAGAAATATATAAGCAAAAGTTGTTTATCTAAGGCATACATAAGGAGAAATATTGGAGAAATATATGAGCAAAATATATTTATATAATATGTGTTTAAAATAGAACATATGTGGATATATAAATAACAATATAATGACCTATATTATTTACATAAAGCTAGCATAAATATACATAGCGTACCTGTATACATTTAAAGTAAGCCTTGAGTAAGAAAAACTTAAGATATGGAAAGTAAATATAAGAAACATAGAATAAAATAAATATATGGGAAAATGTATATGTAAGCGATACCAAGACGTGTATAGAAAAGCAGTAAGAAATTGTAAATAATGTATATATAACCTTACCTTGAGAACATGCCGCATGGATCACAATCCAGGACCAGTCAGGAGCCATTGGAAAGCACCAATCGAGTCCATACAGGACCGGCGCGGCGTTCGGATTTCATTCTAAAAAGAAATAAAGTATAAGAAATTATAATATATGAATGAAATACCTGCAGCAGTAGACAACGAATTAGATAATTTAAAAAATAATTCAATAATAATAAACCTTAAATCAAATCTTGCCAAGTATCTAATATCGCCAAAAATCATATTTACGATACTTATATTTGATTGTATTCTTTAGCCCATCCAATGCCAACACACACACGAAGAAGCAAATCAACTCGACGCCATTTTACCACGCCTTTCAAGGAACAAAGAACTGAAAGAACCCACTAATACTTGTATCTGCTACAAAACCAAAAGGGACAACTACGAGCGCCATCTACCAGGCTTTGCGTAAACTAGTAGTCCGCAACACAAAAGTGAACTACTTAAATGGAACGTCCGACAGCCGACAGCAAAGGAATCTACAAACAACGACTTATTCAGTCGCTAAAAAGCGTAACGTATAATTTTCGTTTATTAAAGCTAATTTACATAATGTTCACTGTAAATGTAATTTGAATATCATTATTATAAAGTGACGCAAGACAATAACTTGAGAAAATAATAAGATTCATAAAGTCATAAATATGATATGATGCATAATTTCTAAACTGGCATGTTGAATTAAGTCAGCAAGTAAAATAAATTGTGTCATTTGATATACCAATCTCAGTTTTGGATAGGTCACGAAATATAACTGAGTCAATAAACTGTTATAATGCTATTAGAAAATATTTTATACATAGACGGGAAAGTCCATATACTATATAGTTTTGATAAATTTGTAAATAATGGATTTAAAATTAAGAAGTATAGAACAATGGCTAAATAGAATATAGACAGAACCGGCTTTTTAAATAGGTTTTTAAATTTTATTTTATAATAAGTTTAACATACCGTAATATAGGATAGGTAATTTATTTTAAGACAGAGCCGCAATAAGTTGATTTTTAATGCCAAGGGTAAAATTCATTATCTTTATATATAAGCCCCATTTAACCAACTATTCCCAAAACTAACTGATATAAAGACAATGAATTAAGATCACTTCTGTTGGGATGGACGCATCTTAATAGAGGAGATATCATATGAACGGCAACTTATTGTCCATAAGCATAAAAATCTAGTTTTAAAAAATGGCATTATAAGCCAGTATAAAAAGATGTTCTCAAAACGGATAGGTTTGCACTAGATATAAGGTAGACGAGATCAATAAGCTTAAAGAAATCAAATCGAGAGAGTTTTTATCATATATAACTAGTAATAAGTTAAAAACAGAACCGTATTTAAATAATACGTTTGTCACGTAGTTGCTTTATTAACACAATGAATATTAAGACGTAAAACGTTATTGGCCATAAAGCAAATAAATTTTGAAATAATACATCTCTAGTAAACAGCCGGGTTTTATGAAATTATGATTTTGTTAATAAGACAACAAAAAACGTCACAAATAAGAAAACATAGGATAAGATTATAACATTGTTAGTACAACTTGTAAAGCTATTTTTCTTTTGTTACATGTACCTATAACTAGCACACAGAGCGAGGCAAACCATACAAGAACTTACTACATGAAATGGAAATGGGTGGATCTAAGCCAGAACAAGTCCACTGACGAAATATATATTAAATTATAATAAAATTAGGTGCAATACAGTATGTCTTCTCGATTTGAGGTCGGTTCTCCCTTTTTTAAAACAAATAAGTCAGGTTAAAACGTTGGGGACCAACGTTATCAGGGAGCGGGAATGTGTGAACTAGTTAAAATCATTAACTAAATATCACCCTGTCGCAAGTTTGAACTTGAACTTGAAAAATGTTATATGAACATTCACTGTTAATTATAAACAATTTGTGCGGTCGACGGGAGCGACTTTAATCCTTAATGATGCAGTCATCAGCATTTTGTAACATATAAATACGCAGGCAAACGCCGAGTTAATCAGACTTTCGGGTCTCTCAAACCGCTCAATTAGTCGCTGGGCAGTACACAGGCAGGGATTATTACAGCGACAAGATAGGAAAGCCGGCTAAAATCGTTTGATCTTCTTGTCTCACATTACGCTCGAGTCTAGCTCCGCCTCTCTTCGATATGCCGGTTTTCATACACTGTAAAAAATGTGTAAAGTATCGCATAATATGTACATTATAACAATCATGCTACACTGAGAAAAGTTAGTGAATATAATGACGAATGTTTAGTTAAATTTCAATGGAGGTTACTACAATTTTTTCCAAAACTTGTATTCTGAAGGGGGTGGAAAAAATCATACCCGTTTAACTTCCTTTATCTGGGTTAAATGGGGTAGTTTCTAAAATAGTGTGTTATATGTTGTTGTAAACTTTTAAGTATGGAGCAAAGTAAAAGAGTTTGTTTTAAGTAGGTATTATTTAATAAGCACAAAGGGTTGATACAATAAATGTTTAATAATAATACAAACTGCAAATACATATCAAATTTTTGTCTTTAAGGTTAACAATGAGAAAACATAATAAAATATTTAAAAACAAGTCAAGTTAGCAAATGGAAGATACAAAAAATCCATACAATATACATATATAATTTATAAATAAAAGCAAATAGGTGTACCTATTAAGTGGAGGGAGAGGGGTTGTGGCGCATCTGTTAAATATTTAAAACAAGTTAAAATGTTTCTTTTTACAAGCTTTTATGTATTTAGTTGACGATTCATTCTCTATAAAAGGGTAAAAAGGGTAGTTTTTTGTATCTCGAGAATGGTAATAGCTAGAGATATAGTTTTTACTACTGGATAGCTCAGGAGAAATGAAGATGACTTTCCAACAAATTTTGGACTTTAATCCCCTAGGAGGATGAGAAGGGTAGTTTTTGCTATTCGAGCACACTGATAGGTAGAAACACACGGTTTTCACTGTTAAATAGCTCAGGAGAAACGAAGATGACTTGCCAAAAAAAATTTGGATTTTCATCCCCTAGGAGGATGAAAGGGGTAGTTTTTTGCATCTCGAGAATGGGGATAGTCAGAAACATACGGCGTTGACTGTTGTATAGCTCACGAAAAACGAAAGTGACTTACCCCAAAAATGTTTGTTATTTTCATCCCCTAGGAGGATGAAAGGGGTAGTGGCATCTGGAGAACGGTGATAGCTAGACATACGGTGTCTACTGTTGGATAGCTCAAGAGAAACTTGATGCCAAAAAAATTTAGATTTTCATCCCCTAGGAAGATGAAAGGGGTAGTTCTTACATCACGAGAACAGTGATAACTAGAAACATACGGTTTTCACTGTTTTATAGCTCATGAGAAATGAAGATGACTTGCCAAAAAAGTTTGGACTTTTATCTGCTAGGAAGATGAAAGGGGTAGTTATTGCATCTCGAGAACGGTGATAGCTAAAAACATCCGGTTTTTACTATTAAATGACAGAATTTTTACTACACTGCATATACATTGCCCACATCCAACGTCAAGGTAAGCACGTGCCGAGGGGTGAATGGTATATGAGGGTGTATAAAAGCATATCGCTAACATGTTGTTGTATTGAAGCCCTTATTCATCTACAACGGACCTCTGGGGGGAAATTATTATAAAGAAAAATCTAATATTTACTGAATTAGTGGTTTTGTTATCCCATAATACTAAAAAGTAGAAAATAAATAAAGGTAAAAAAATTTAAAACAACTTTTTATTTAAATGTACTAGAAATAAGAAAATAAACTTTGAAGTAAATCAAACCCATTGTTTTGTTACATTAAACATTTTTATATGATACAAAAACATGTCGCGATATTTTCCTGTTCAAAATTTCTTTTATAAAATACATACATTTCTAGTTAGAATTTCTTGTCAAGATAAACTTTAATTGTTTTTACCTTTATTGATTGTAGAAATGTTATTAAAAATACCGTTCAGTACTAACGCAACTAAAGGTGAGACAAAATTTTAATTTTTCTGTCTTTTCTATCTCGTTTTTTAGAACAAGCAATGTCCTGATTTGCAAATTTTATTGTGTAGAATATCTTAAGCCTAATAAATAATTTTATCACATAAGTTATCGGAAAATCAGAACAGGGATGTGCAAACGATATGTGCTTCATTTTTTCAAAATAAAAGTGGGATATACCTGATATGGTACACGCCTGATCAAAATTTGGGGTAAATATCTTTTCTAAATGATAAATGAAATATAAAAACGTTTCACCAGGTGACCTTAAACCACCAAAAATGCCCTTATTTTGGTTATAAGCTTTAAATTTCATAAACATTGTCTTGTCATCCACAGATTTTGCCTCCTGAGAAAAATCTACACATATAGGACAGGAATGTATACCTAAACATTTTTTTAATAAGTAACCACAGACATAAACAAAGGCGTTTTGCGTGGGCATATTTTCTACTCGATAGTCATAATCAGGTAAGGAAATCGCGGGGAGCGCATTATCAACCAGACTGTCATGTAAAATATCACTTTTATCAGTTTCCAGTTTAGACAACAGTTCACTTAAGTCATTAGCACAATTCATTTGAGAGGAATGCAAAAAATTGCGACAAAACAATTTTCTATATGCCCTCTCAAACTGAATTGGGGTAGGGTTTACACAATCTCCTCCCTGTTGCCTAATATTGCCAAAGTAATTTTCCAAACAATCTTGGTTAACTAATTTAGTCCTAATGTATTTAAAACCAAAAGACGATAATCTTTCCCAAAGCTTTATCATGCTGTTTATTGTTATGATCCAGCCCCTTAAAAATTTACACTTTTTAGAAATGTCCTGGCCACTCTTATTGTATATTTTCAAATTAGAAAAAAATATTTTCATCTCATTCAAATAGCTTAATTGTTTTTTAGTCCCTTCAAAAACATTATTATAATCATTAGAACAGTTTCGTTTTAGGGAATTCAGGATATCAAAAAGATTATTAATTTTTTCAATAACCTCTATCGTGGCACTTGCATCATCTGGTAGCGAGCCTAACATTGTGTATGTGTGCATACCACTAGCAACTGTTGCACTTAAAACTTGAACTGCAAATTTTACACGCATTTTGTCAAAATTCGTTGGATATATATGCGAGTCTGTTAATTTTGGTGCCAATCGATACAACTGTTTTTTATCTTCTTTATAAAAAAATTCTACATACGTCCAAGAGGTTTTTTTCTCATTAAAACAAAATACATGCTGTACTAAATTGTTTCTTGTAGCTTTAACAAGATGACATGTGTCAAAAAAAAATAACAATTTAAAGGGGCCGATTTCAAACTCTGAATTTTCTTGAGTAACCCTTAACAAATTTGATAACTGTACAAAATTACTTCCCATATCGGTTATTAAGGCGTGTACATATAATCCTATATTCGTCAATTTTTCAATACATTCTCTTAGAATTAAAATCAGCTCACTAGCGTTAAACTGAGTGTTGACAAAAAAGTAGGCGATCGGCTGTTTCCAATTTTGATATAAGCCTCTTGCCATGATAACACACGCGTTTTGAGCAATAATGTTTGTTTTTTTCAAGCCTGTATCGTGGAAACCTATAATTTCGTCCCTACCTGTATTGTAAAATAAGTGAGCTTTAACTGACATTTCATCAATACATAATGCACAGTGTTTGTCTAACTCAAACATGGATTTTATCTTTAGTTGTAATGCTTTATACATTTGTTCATTTACTAAACCAGGTTTCATTGCCAATTTTTGAGTAATAAGACGCAAAGATCTTTCCGAGGGTAAATACAAGAAGGACTTCATGAAGCTATAGGCTCTGGGGCCGAAGAAATGCAAGTAAGTGCAAATTGCTTATATTCCGCTGAATAACGCCTAGCAACGGGTTTTTTGTCTTTCAGAAGCGCCTGCTCTTTAACAATTTTTGACAGAGGTTTAGACAGATATATATCGCATAGTTTAAAAAAATCCTCTAGGTTCCAACTTTTTGGGATCTCTATAGTTCTTCTGCACTCACGTTTTTCAAGTCTCCGTATTTTTCGTAAGAGCTTCTGTTTCCTAGGGGATGCAGAAGTCAGTGCCTTAGGTGTTTGGGTAGAAGCTGTAGGTGACATTAATGGAGGTTCAGCCGAGGTACTTGGCAAAACGAGCAATTCTGCCTCTGTCTGCTGCGTGTTACTCCTTAGTTGCGGTTCCTGTGTTTTGGTACCTTGCTCTGTAAAATAGAAAAAAATTACCTTGATTTTAAAATTATAACTTAGTTTAGATCCATTCGTGCATATAAATTTATGAGCTTGAGTTGAATAATTAAATCTATTTTTTAGTTATTTAAAAATTACAAGAATTTTGTAATTGAAAGAAATGGATCTAAAGTTAGTTATTAGGTATTTTTTATTTTAGTTACACTGTCTTAATTCATTTTACTCTGAAATAATAACTAATGGTAATTCACTCACCTGAAGAGTTAAATACAACTTGTTCTTGGTTTTCCACACACACCATTGCTGATGGATATGGCAAATTTGCTGAATTACTTGCAAGTGTATCCATTTCGTTGTCAGAATAGTCTGCAATCATAAATATTTCTTTAAATATGCTTGGTGTAGACACCACTTAAAAGTAGGTCCCTACTTAAAATGATTTTAATAATGTACCTGCCTAGTAGGTTTTTTAATTTGAATGATTTTTAAAAAATTCTTGCCATTTATATCAAACCTGAAATATTTATTCAATAATTTACCATGATTTGTTTCATTATTATTTTAAAATTTATGCTTTAAGCCTATACAGAAATGTTTTCCTATCTTTAACTAGCATTTTTTTAAAATCGGCCAGAATATTAAAAATATCTTTTATTGCCTATTCTGTCAACAATATAAGAACTTACCAATAATTTCCAATATCCTGTTGGGTATCAAAGAAGATGCTTGCCCTTTCGACACACCTTCGGTTACAAAAGAGGTGGAAATATTTGTTCGAGAAAAACATGTAGGCACAGCATTGGAAAATAAAGTTTTCTTTCTTCCACCTTTCGATTTGTATTTCTCTTCGAAGTGCAACTCACAAACTTTGCATTTTTTATGTAATTCCTCTACAGTCATGCTTCGTAAATCATCCTTATTGCAGAACTCGACCCAAATTTTTGACGTAAAATCGAATATGTTTAGCATTTTCATTTTAATTTAAGTAGGTACCTACCTACATTATTTATGAAGTAAACTCTGTTTTATAGAAAATTAATTATTAAAAAAAAATTACAATAGTAAAATTAAAAAGTAGGCTTACATGCTAAAATCAATTTTTGAAGATGTCTCTACCCAAAATTATTTATGTTGCCTAGCTTATACCTAGGAAAAAAGTTTTTTTTTAATAACATATTTTTCTTTGCCATTTAGTCAACGATAATTGCACTAATTGCAGCGACAGTGTAGGTAATAATCCCTGATCAAGTGACAGAAGTTGTTGCTCTAATTTGGACAATATTACCTACCTCCTAACATTAGGTGTAAAAAACTAATTTTTAAATTTGTCTATTGGGATGACAAAATAATTGTTATTTAGCTTATAATTTATAAAAAAAAACGCTTTTACAGAAAAAATTGCAACCCAAAATTCGCACTAAAAATCAAAAAGTAAGAATAAATTAATAATATTGATGATAATAGGTAGGTAAACCTAATTAATTTATATCTGCGTTTTAAAAGCAGCGTGCGGTTCCCTAAGCAACGATAATAATTACGCCGCTGTAATTATTTGTTTATCTTGCCCTAAGTACTCAAGAATCTTGACTCGTTTTGAAGTTGGTGCAAATTTATACCACTTTCTTTCGACGAAGTCTACATAAAATCAATTGTAACATTACAAACTTTTGTACGTACCTTTCAAGATCACGAGGAAACAAGAAAAATGATATTCCTTGTCCTTCCCTTGATTTGCAGCCAGGAAAAACACAGCTCAGCTTTCCCAAGACATTTGTTTTTCTTGCTAACGCCATGGTAAAAAATGCACACTTTAAACAATAAAACAGCAATACAACTAAGCACTTAAACAAGTTTATCACAAATAATAACCCTGCATCAAATCAGTAAAAATACTCAAGAACAGTTTCAAAACGTAACGTAAACGTAAACAAAACGAAAAATAAATGACGCGCTAATCGGAGTCGCGCAGATCGCGCTGTCGGCTGTCGATATTCAGATGCCGCCATATTGCCATTTCGTCCAGCTGTCGCGATATTCGCGATATGCCGGATTTCGAATAGGAGGAGCGATGGAGAGTTTTCGCGCAAAACCTGAGACATGAAAATCGCCGACTTTCCTATCTTGTCGCTGTAATAATCCCTGACACAGGTACGTCCACTTCTAGTTGTTCTATCCCACAACCCCCATAACTGAGAACACTTATGCACAGGTATAAGGTTGTCAGGTCCTTACCTAACCTGGGTGAACGTATGCACAGGTATACGGCATTCGGGGGCTACTAAAAGTATAGAGAGAGTCGAATTCATGAAGTATCAGAACTTCTAGTAAAGGGGTAGTTTTCGGGCAGTTTCAAAAAGTAGTGAAAGTGCCTTAGCAATTTGTGATAACCTAAAAAGACTTATAAATATCAGAACAAATAACTAAGTAAAAGACAACCCGTTCACATAAACTTTATTAATAAAATAGTGGCGTCGCTTGCTAGACAAACTTTGAACTAAGCCTCCCTCGAGAAGACATGCATTTCATATTAATTGGGTATAGTGTAAACTCTTAATTCATGTATAATCTTAAACACGCCTTTATTAGTATACAATCTAACCGTTGTTAAGTTTGTTTGTAAATAAACTTGTTATTGTTTTTATCGATGTGTCTCCTTTATTATCTCTTCTCAACTTGACGTAGTGCGTTCCTAAATCTGAGTCACTCTCCTACACGCTAAGTAAGGCGTGTCGTCACAGATAAAAAATACAAGTCGTGACAATATCCTTTTTTAATTACATTTTCTTCTATGAGATCACTTATTTCCTCAAAAACAATTTGATGATTCTCTCGAGAAATATGCCACGATGTACGTACAGAACTTTTTGTTAATGATTTTCGTTTATTCCGAAAGTGATTTCGACAAGCGTTGTGGTAATATACGTTATTATTACTAATATTTTCCAATTTTTCTAACATTTCATTACAGCAATTTGTATTAGCCTTTAGACCTTGCATATTGCTTTGTTTAAACTGTTCTACTTTAGAAGTATGTAAAGCCACTATTTTAGACCGGAACTTTTTATTTATTTTTTTTCAAAAAAAAACATACACTATTCATGTTTACTGACCTTAAAATTTCAGAAGTTGAAATATCCGATGATGAACTTACTAATTCAGAACCTGCAACAAATTTTTTCTCCAAGGATACATCTAATTGAGCATTATTTTCTTCTTCTACAACTTCATCTAATACAGGCACATTTATGTTTTCCACGGATGAATCCTTCATCACAGTATCAACAATTGAACTGATTGCCCATGTTGACGGCTGCTGAAACGATGAAGATTTTGACGATATTGGAAAAGAATTTTCATTTGTTTTTGTCGATCCCGTCTTATAAAACTTTTTTTTCAACGCCGTAAATGCCTTGTAACAAGCACGATGATATCCTGAATCATAAATTTCACCACTTAGATTAACATCCTTATATCTAAGTTTATGGAATTGTCGTAAACATAAAATACTACATTTTTTTAATGTTTCTTCTGAAAATAAATGCCCTTTTTCTATAAGGCACAAAATACACACTTCAATTCAGTTGACATAATGTTAAATACGATACTTTTAACGTTTAAAAACACACAAAAACTATTTGACACAAAACGAAGAGTTGCCATGGTTTTAGAAAACGCCGAGTTGTCATGGTAACACAAACGGTGACCGCGAATTCATGCGACGCGGAAGAATAAAAACATATTTTAACGATATAAGCAGTTCTTTTATCAATATAGCCTCGCATCACTTTTATATCACATATTTTTATTGGGTTTGCTGTAGGTAAGGTTTCGCTGTGTGCCGGGATGTTATAACCGGAGAAAACGTCTGCCGCAATAAATATAGGCTTATAATACTACCATAATTAACATAATGAAATTTCAGATTTGTTAAAATACTTTTAAAATTAAATTTTTTTTGCCATTTTCAGAAGCGTCTGCCATGACCTCACAACCGTCATAATCGTCTGCCATTGTTATTTCTCATTAATAATAATAGTATATAATAAAATATCCAAATGGCAGCTTTGCAGATATACTTTCCAAGTTGGTCTTATTTTTACACCTGTCACACCTTAATGACGCCATACCTACCGCCGCCGCCGACGAGCTTAGTTAGTCCCGATCTCATGTATGAGAGAGATAAGAGAGAGTGACTGAACCAAATTATGACTTTACTAAAAACTTATAGTCTGCTGGCCACTGGCTCTTAAACTATAACAGAAGTGATTACTTACCAAAGTTAAGGGAATGCATATCGTTCCCGGATTTGGCGGATAATATTCCGGAAACGATATTCTGGAGTATTGCCATAAATCTGCCACCACATAAACTGGTCGACGTATTCAGCCACAAATGGCGATTGCATGACACCCAACCGACGCAGATATTGCTTGAGACATGCCCAATAACCTTCAATTTGGTTCGTGTATACCCCAGTTTGCGAATCGACAAAATTGCTTGAACGATTCACAGTACGATGAACAAACGGAGAATCACGACGTAAATTTGACAGCCCGGAATACCCACGCCAGCAATCCGTCCATATTTCGGACCCAGGCCGAACGTGTCTCATAATCATATTTTGCAAAGTATCTGCTGATCGATTGGGAATGAATACGACGTATCCTCGTTTTGCGGTGACATCATATGCCAAGCACCCATTTTGGCGGTATGAGTCTGCCGACGTTGTACTTTCGCTTGGTGAGCACTGACTCGTCTATTTGGACGACACTGCCAACACCACCTACAAAATGTTAGTTAAGTGTTCCACACAAGCCGAAACTATAACCGAAAAACATGTAAATTTAAATATGTCTTAAGTAAATCTTACCAAATAGAAACAGGTCATCATTTGTTCACAATTTCCATGAGCAAATGTCCCTAAAAAAATAATGCTGAATTACCGTTTTTCGGAAGTCAGGAATATATATAAAGAAAGCAACCAATATTACTTATTAAGTTAAGTGAAAATCAATTGCCAAGTGTGTTAGTCTTAGAACTGACTTACAAACAAATCACATTTCAATAAAATAAAATATTCAACAATTTTAGTTGTTTCCACAAATAAAACAGAGAATACAATTACATTAAGATTTAAAACTGACATGTATACAATTCACAATCTTACATAGAAGCTAAAACAAGAAGATCTGATTACAGACTGAGACTAGAACAGATTTAAAATGTTATTAACATGTTATTAAAATTATATTTCAAAGTTACTTGTGAGGTATTCCTCAAAAGAATAGAATTAATTTTCCAGCAAATATTTCTTAATTGTATTGCTGAACTATCTCTCACCAAGATCTCTAATTTCAGTAGAAAGTGCATTAAAGAATTTAATCCCATAATAATCTGCACCCCTCCTCGATCTTTCCACTCTGTGGTAGCTAGGAATCAAATTAGGCCTGTTTCGAGTAAAGCAAGAGTGAACATCATCGTGAATTACATAGTTTGATTGATTTTTCTTGACATAGGTCAAACAATTAAGTATAAAGATGCAGGGAAATGTTAGTAGTCTCAGTTCTTTAACACATTGACTGCCACGTCATTCATATATGTATGACGGTCGATATTTTACTGCAGGCTGCGTCGTTCATTTATGTATGACAGCCAATGGTTTATAAATGGTGATTTTGTACACTGGCCTACGGCTGATATTTAGGTGTACTTGGCCTGAAAAAAAACGAAGTATTTTTGGTACGGGAATAAGAAAATTATATAGGGTAAAGAAACGCATTTATTTTTTTATACTTGAAAAATAAAATAGGAAAATACTATAGAAACTCAACTTAAATTAACTTACAACTCTAATTTATAGAAAAAAAAATATTTGGAAAACTTGAAAACTTAAATTAACCAAAATAATAATAATAGTAATAATATGTTTATAAAATTTAGTTATGTTTGGAATTGAAACAAGACATGCACATTTGTGGTTGTTCCGGGCATTTTTCACAAAAAGTATATGTCATTTTGGCTTTTTTCCTGGCTATTTCACGATCCAGTTCATTTTGCATTTTGGAGTAACAAACTACGCATTTCCTTCGAAGCTTTTTACCACCATCATCTTTTCTTTCCAAAAGAACGTGTTGGGTCGGTTTTGGTAATCTTCTCAGGCATTGAATTTGCAATAGGTCAGTTGCTAAACTTTCGCGAAACTCAGTAATTTTAAGTTTTTGGTTTGTTGCAAGTTTATACACGGTATGTGAGTTTACAACAGCTGTACCCAATAATAGTTCCAGACCCAGTTTCCTATACCACTTTACGCCTTTTCGTAAAGTGGTAGCGTAAGATCCCAATTGATCGGACAAGTCTATGCCGGCTTTACCTTTATTATATGCTAGCACAGCTATCGGTTTCTCTATAGCTTTTTTGGAACGTTTTCTTTTTGAAACTGGTGTACTACGACCACCAACAGGCTCTTCTGCAACCTCTGTGTTCTCCTCCACTATTTCGTTTTGTGATTGGTGCGAGGTTGAAGGTAGGTTTAGATCCATAACTTTGTCCTGTTCTATTACAGACGCGTTATTTAGCGGGTCTTGAATATATGGATTATAATAGCGCGAGGTTGATGGTTGGTTAAGGTCAAGTATTTGCTGATTTGAATTAGAAGTTGTAGCGTCCATATCTTCTTGCTCTAGTACGGTAGTGCTAGCTGGAGGCTCCTGATCATCAGCATCATCAACTCGGGTTTTAACTTTTTGAGGGCGAATAACTGGCACTAAGATCGGAGCGTGTTTTGTAGAAAGTAATCTTACGTCACGAGTATCCTTCCACTTTAGGACAACTATGCCGTCTTTATCTTCCCTTGATACCATTTCCCCTCTTTTCAAGTTATGCTTCAGTACTTCTGGTGGAATAACCTTTTTATTTGCTCTCAGAGTGCCTACAGTATGTGTTTTTCTGGTTAGCAGTGTTTGGGCAAGAGAATAATTAGTGTAAAAGTTGTCAATGAATAGCGTTCTTCCTTCATCTAACAGGTCATGTAATAACTCCATGCATACATTTGTTGCTAACCCAACTTCTCTTTCGCCTGTCGAGGATTTACCGGAGTAAATTTTCAATGCCCACGTATACCCCTTTTTTAAAAATTTTCAGAATGAGTGACAGTGAAACGGATAAAACGGAAAAAGAGCCAACCACCACAGGGAATCCTACCCCTAGCAGCCCTGAACCCGGGATGGAAATGAGTTCCATCCAGGAAGAGGAGCTGTTAAAGTCACCAGCCAGCACCTCTGAATCCGAGGCGTGTAGAAAGTCCTCGACCGGGCCGGAACCTAGTTTCGACCAGGCGGGACCGGATGCAGCTGAAGAGGAGAGGTTGCGACAGAAAGAAGCACGCAAGCAGGCCAGAAATCGTAATCGCACGAGAAGGAGAAAAGAACTGAGAGACCGCTTGAAGGAGGAAAGAAAGGCAAACCAGGCTGGACCGTCGGTTCAACCAGGCTCACCCACCGCCACCATCAATGCCTCTCCACGCTCTGAGGGCAATACCCAAGCCCGGCCCCGTGGGCAGCATCAGAGCTTCCAGCAGGTAAGGAGTAGAGGGCCAAAAGCACGCGACGCCAGGCGAGCGGCAGCGAAGCTGAAGCCCATTGTTCTGCCTACAGCTCCGGCTGCAGTCGGGGGTTCCTCCACCCAGGATGAATACCCAAAACATCCAGGGAAGAGCACTCCTGGCGACAGCACGTCGAGAAAAAGGCAGATCTCTAAAGATACCCCTCCAGAACGCCAACACAAGAAGCCAAAACAGGGCGGGTCTACTTCCCATAAGAACGGCCGGAAGGGAGTGTCGCCTCTTTTGAGGAAAGGCATCCAGTCAGGACGTTCAAGTGGAAGGCCAACCGACCCGCCCAGTTCTGGCTCCTACAGTTCGGCGGCCTCGAGGGCCAACCAGGTTGTTTTCAGGTCTAACAGACAAGGTGGGAAGGTGACCAAAGAAGAGGCGGACCGCTTGAGGATGCACCTCATTAACGAAATGAGGCGTACCAAGGCAGAGCTCCACTCCCGAAACTCCGGCCTTACTGAGGCGGGGTGGTTTTTGGTCACCACGGAGGATGAGGAATCCAGGGATTGGCTGCTCAACACCTGTCAGCCACTGACCGAGGGAGAAGTGTCCTTCACAGCCGTGAAATCGGCGGACGCCCCATGGCCGGTGGAGATTGTCTTCACCTTGAAGACACTAGAGCAGCCGAAAATAGAGTATGTCACCGAGATGCTATCCATCCAGAACACCACCTTGAGT
This sequence comes from Pissodes strobi, assembly GCA_016904865.1. Taxonomy (NCBI): domain Eukaryota; kingdom Metazoa; phylum Arthropoda; class Insecta; order Coleoptera; family Curculionidae; genus Pissodes; species Pissodes strobi. Next base: position 31,238 of record MU191369.1, read on the forward strand.
GTTCCGGAGTGGCAGCATCTGAAGACCGAAGGACAACCAAGCAGTTGGCGCCTTCACTTCCTGGTGAGCAGGGAGGTCGTGGCTGGACTAGAGCTGGCCGGGTGGATTGTCTTCTTCGAATTGGTCGCTGTGCGAGTTTACAGGGTAACCATTCGGAGAGCACCCACCGGGCGGGGCACTTCAGCCGAGACTTCCAAACCATCAGGAAGCAGGCAATAGCCAAGTAAGGTGGCTACCCCTATCCATGGTGTCCCCCATGGCGCAATTAAGGGTAAGTCAAATAAATCTCCAGCATAGCCGAGATGCTAGTGCTGAATTGGCAAGCATCATGGCTGGACAATCTGGAGAGATTGTACTAATACAAGAACCTTACTTTTTTAGGGAAAACATAAGGGGACTTGGCTTTACCATCTTGGCCGGGTGTGAAGGAGTAGAGAGGCCGAGGACATGTATCGTGATGTCCAGGGAGCTGCAGGGAACTCTGTTACCACAACTAAGCTCCAGGGACATTACGGTGATCCTGCTGGAATACATGGTGAGTGGCACAAAACATAAGTTATTAATTAGTAGTTTATATCTTCCGTATGATAACGCGCAACTTCCCCCAACGGAAGAATTAATAAGGTTAATAGAATACAGTAAAGACAAAGGTTTTCCACTAATCGTGGGGTGTGATGCAAACGCGCATAATATCGTTTGGGGGAGCACTAACACTAACGCGAGAGGTACGGCTCTATTAGAGTATTTCGTATCGGAAAACCTTGAAGTAGCTAACGTAAATGCGGAACCAACTTTTGTGAATCGGCTTCGTCAGGAGGTTATCGATATTACAGTGGTAACTCGAGCATTTGCGGAAAAGGTAGCCAATTGGAGGGTAAGTAGGGACATAACTATGTCCGATCATAGAATGATCCGATTCGAAATTAAATCGGATAAGATGGAGAAGCCACTGAAAAGAATTCCGAGGGCAACAGACTGGAACAAATTTAGGGAAAGTCTGGTAATGTCCATGGGAACTTTAGGGCAGGCTATTTCATCAAAACAAGAACTAGAAATTGAGGTGGTAAAGCTAAACAGTGTAATCGTCGACTCCTATGAACAAGCGTGCCCACTTAAGAAAGCGAGCGCCAAGAGGCTGCCTTGGTGGAGTGATACTCTGGACCGTCTTAAAAAAGACGTGAGAAGATCACACCGCCACGCTTTCAGGGAAGGGCGGCAGGAGCTCTGGGACGTGTATCTGGAAGCCAGAAGGAAATTTAAAATCGAGGTCCGACGCAGCAAAAGAGACAGCTGGAGGAAATTCTGTGGAGAGATGGAGTCTCTCTCGGACTCAGCGCGTCTGCTTAAGCTGCTGGGCTCGGAAAGACAAAAAGAGATTGGCTCTCTGAAAACAGGCGAACAATGGACGGCGAACAGAGAGGAAGCGATAGAGCTTCTTCTAAAAACCCACTTCCCCGGAGAGGTACAGACTACCAACTGGGACGAGGAACCAGAGCCAGAGATGGACTGGAACCTTGCCCGCAGTGTGGTGACTGAGGAATCCATAACTTGGGCAGTGGGGGAGTTCAGTCCATATAAGGCAGGAGGGCCGGATGGAATTATACCCATGATGCTGCAGGCGGGCCTTGACACGTTACTCCCTTACTTAAAGAGAGTATTCGAGGCCAGCGTAGCACTAGGGTACGTTCCACAAGCTTGGAGAGCAGCGGATGTCGTCTTCATCCCCAAGGCAGGGAAGAGAGACTATTCCCATCCCAAGTCCTTTAGGCCTATAAGTCTAACTTCATTTTTAATGAAGACAATGGAAAAAATGATTGACAGGTTCATCATGGAAGAGATCTTAACTGATTCTCCGCTACATGATAATCAGCACGCCTACAGAAGGGGGAAGTCGACTGAAACGGCTCTCCATTCTGTAGTTAGAAGGGCTGAAAAGGCAATAGAAAACAAAGAAATGGCGCTAGCGCTCTTCTTTGACGTAGAAGGAGCTTTTGATAAGGCTAAAACGAAAACTATCTGTCAAGCCCTCCAGGCCAGGAGAACACCAGTTCATTTGGTCAAGTGGGTAAAAACGGCACTGGAAGACCGAAAGATCAGCGCCACGCTGGGAGAAGTTCGCGTCGAGGCCGGGGTAAGAGGGGGTTGCCCACAAGGCAGCTGCCTCTCGCCACATTTGTGGTGCCTGGTGATGGACAGCCTCCTGAGAAGGTTAAATCTTGAGGGATTCTACGCACAGGCATATGCTGACGACGGGCTAGTAATGATCACGGGCAAGTTCGTGAGAACGGTCTGCGAGCGTATGCAGGTGGCGTGTCGGATAGTTCAAGGTTGGTGTGAGGAGAATGGTCTCTCAGTAAACCCAGGGAAGACCGAACTCATTCTCTTCACAAGGAAACGAAATCTAACAGGTTTTATACATCCCATACTCTACCAGACGAGACTGAGCCTAAGTCAACAAGTCAAATATTTGGGAGTGATTTTAGACAGTAAATTGACGTGGAAGGCACACGTTGAACAGGTGGTGAATAAGACAACCGCGATTATGTGGCAACTAAGGAGAACGGTAGGTAGGAAGTGGGGTTTAAAACCTTACATCCTCCAGTGGCTGTACACTGCTGTGATAAGACCGAGGATTTCCTACGGATCCGTGGTCTGGTGGCCAGCGGTGACCAGAGCCACTAATGCCCAGAAACTGGCCAGACTGCAAAGGCTGGCTTGTTTGGGTATTACCGGAGCATTGAGAACAACTCCCGGAGCAGCACTGAACATCATCCTGGGGCTGCCGGACCTCCCGATCTGGATTGAGAGAGAGGCAATGGCGGCTCACAAAAGGATGATCGACAGTGGCCTATGGCGAACGGACTACACAGGGAAAGGCCATACGACTATTGCCGCCAAAATGAGTAGGGATCTACCCATCATTGCGACCAAAGGCAATATTCCAGATGGCAGATTAAGACTGAGAAGGAATTTCCAAGTGGAATTTCCATCAAGGGAAGAGTGGCTGTCAGGCCAGGTACGTACGCCGAGCGGCGCACACGCATGGTACACTGACGGCTCATGGATGGCTAATACACAGTCATCCGGAGCCGGTGTATACCTAGACAACACTAAATCAGGAGAAAGCACTTCGCTGGGGAGATATGCCACTGTTTTCCAGGCGGAGGTGTTTGCTATTTTGGAAGTAGCAACCAAGGCGGAAGTAACAGAAGGTGTAGAGAGTATATATATTTACTCGGACAGTCAAGCCGCTCTCAGGGCGATCCAAAAACCCAGGGCAAGCTGTAAGCTAGTTCAGGAATGTAGAGACGCCCTAGACAGATTGGCTGTGCACAAGGAAGTAAGACTCAGATGGGTTCCAGGGCACAGTGGCATCGAGGGCAACGAACGGGCCGATGAATTGGCAAGACAAGGCTCAACGAGCCACCTCGTCGGTCCAGAACCTGGTTTGGGCTTAAGTAAAAGGCAAATCTCTCAGGAACTAAATAACTGGGCCTGGAGCAAGACAAAACACAATTGGAGAGGAAAAGAAGGATGCAGACAAGCCAAGGAAATGATTCCAAATCCTGACGGATCCAAAGCAAGGCGACTGCTAAAAAAGAGCCGAGAGGACATCAGGAACTTGGTAGGTATTCTGACTGGGCATGGAAGCCTAAACAGACATCTGCACCTTATCGGCGTGAGGGACAGCCCACTCTGCCTGAACTGCGGGACAGGGGAGGAGTCCTCATACCACTATATAGGAATTTGTGATAGGTGGAGTCGCCTAAGGAGGAAGATACTGGGAGCACCAACACTTGCTCGGGAAGATCTAAAGGATCTGGACTGGGAGGACGTCCTCACCTTTATCAAGGTGACGGGCCGTTTCAGTGCGGGCCGGGTGTTGGAAGTAGCCAGGTAGGGGAGGGCGGATCGGGGATGGTGAAAAGGGACTTATAGGCCTACTTACCGGGCTTCGGCCCCCCCACCCTTACTACTACTACTACTACTACATACCCATTTGTGGCACACAGCTTGAAGAGCTTAATCCCATAGGGGTGAGCTTTATTAGGGATGTATTGACGAAAGATTAGTCTTCCTCGCCATGGAACTAATGTTTCGTCGATAACCACAGATTCGCCTGGAGTACAATGGTCCTGAAATTTCTTTTGTAAAAGGTCAACCAATGGCTGTATTTTTCCTAATCGATGAGCTTTTTCGAGTGTCTCGTTGTTACTGAAATGCAACATTGAAAGTAGTATATTCCTTTTTTTGACCAATAATCCGTCAAAGAATTGAGTCTGACCAAACCCATCCACAAACTCAGACCCAAAAATCTTTATTTCTTCATTAGTAGTTGGAGCCCAGCTGTTTATTCGTGAACTTTTGGTTTTCTTGACGAAAGCAATTTTTTGCTGAGCAAATCTATTTGTTTCAGTAACAATTAGGTTGATTACTTCATCATCAATTATTGAAAAAAAAAAACTTCTAGTGGCCTTATGTCCTGGGGAAAGTCTTTTAGTAAACCATCTGTTCCCGTAAAGGAAAATTGTTTGTGTCTTCCCACATATTCCGTCCAAGTTTTTGATGGGATAGGTGTACTGCTATCGTCATTTTCTCCTTCACTACCTAAATCTTCCTCAATTTCTTCTCTCTGCAGGTCATTCAGTACTTCATTTATGTTTGTGTCTTCCTCTTCATCTTCAGAAGATGTAAAACCTAATGACTTACTTTTTTCTACACTTGGAGCCCATTCAGGATCTACTAACGAGTCGTCTGAACTAAAATCATCCACATCATACAGATCTACAGTTTCCGCTAACTCTTCAAGTTCTCTGTGTGTCAAAGGTCTTTTTCTTCTATTCATTCTGGAATTTTTTTTAGCACACTAAGTCTTTTTTCTACACA
>JAEQML010055369.1:0-36121 GCA_016904865.1 Pissodes strobi
CTATTAGAATAATATAAGAAAGTTTTGCGGTTTTAGTGGCACATTATTTCGTGTATTATCAGCATGACCTTCCCATTAAAAAGGATTAATTTATTCGTCTATGTTTAGAAGGCATTCGTAGATTTACAACGATGTTGTTATAAGAGAACTTTTAGTCAGTTAAAGCTCAAAAAATATATGGCGTTGAATTAGAAATAGTTAGGGCAGGATTCGTTCAAATACCTCCGCTGAGCCTTATCTTTGGTCCTCAGTAAAAAACGATTCTGCAGTATTATTCTAGACTTCTTTAATCTTTTCACTCAACCTCTCATTATCTTTAGTGTCGTCTGCAAATAAAGATATCCTTACATCGCATCTTATTTGTCCAAATGCAATGAACCTTGAGGCACCCCACATTCAATGGTCGAAAATATTAAAGCTCGAAGTGAATTCATATTATAATATGGACGATTTCGTTCCATTCCTCATTTGAAACTTCTCTCTCCTTACAGAACTAATAATTGTTTATTCGACAAGTACGAACTAATAATTTAAAGGTTATATTTGTAGAAATTATGTTGAAGGATTCTGCAGTATTCATCTAGACCTCTCCAAGCTTTTCACTCGCCCTCTCATTATCTTTAGTGTCGTCTGCAAATAAAGGTATCTTGAAATCACATCCCAATTTATCGGTCCAAATACAATGAACCTTGAGGCACCCCACATTCAGTAGTCGAAAATATTAATGCTCGAAGTAAAATCATATTATTTTAGGTATCGGTAGATAATTTTATTATAGACGATTTCGTTCAATTCCGCATTTGAAACTTCTCTCTCCTTACAGAGAACTAATAGGTATCTCTTCGACAAATAAAATCTAATAATTTAAAGGCTATTTGTGTAGAAATTATGTTGAAGGATTCGGTTAAATACCTTAGCTGAGTCTTATCTTTGGTCCTCGGTAAACGATTCTGCAGTATTCTAGATTTCTTTAAGCTTTTCATTATCTTTAGTGTCGTCTCCAAATAAAGCTACCTTAAACCCACATCTCATCTTATCGGTCCAAGGGCAATGATGAGGCACCCCACATTCAATAGTTGAAAATATTAAAGCTCGAAATGAAATCATATTATATTAGGGATCGATAGATAATATGGACGATTTCGTTCCATTCCTCATTTGAAACTTCTCCCTTCTTTACAGAACTAATAGTTGTCTATTCGATAGGTACGAACTAATAATTCAAGGGCTATTTAATAGAAATTATGTTGAAGGATTCTGTTAAATACCTTAGCTGAATCTTACTTTGATTCTCGGTAAACGATTCTGTAGTATTCTTGTTCGACCTCTTCAAGCTTTTCACTCGACCTTTCATTATCTTTTAAGTGTCGACTGCAAATAATGCTATCTTGAACCCACATCCCATCTTATAGGTCCAAAGGCCATGAACTATGAGGCACCCCACATTCAATAATCGAAAATATTCAAGCTCGAAGTGAAATTATATTATATCAGGCATGCATCGGTAGATAATTATGGACGATTTTGTTCAATTCCTCACAGATTACAGATTAGGAGAGATGGCCTTTGAGCCTACTTGTCACCGCGACCCGACGGATCTATTGTGACTCTCTCCATATTATAGAGCTTCATCTAGTTTTGTCTTTCTGATTAGACCCCACAACTTTGATAGTGGCTCCGTGTGTAGCTATTAGCTTCTGGTTTAGGTACGCCAAGTAGTTGGGAGCGCACTCTCGATAAGTCTTCACAGCGGCATAGCACGTGAGATACCGTCTCCTCCTCCTCCTGGCAGAACCTGCATTCGCTATTTTCTACCAAACCTATGAGGTTTAGGTGCTTTTTCAGCTGGCAGTGGCCCGTCAGCAGACCCACCATTATCCTGACAGCCTTCCTGCCGTAGCTTAGCAGGTCTGTTGATAGTTTGGCCGATGGACCTATTATAAATTCCTTGGCCTGTCTTTGTCCCAAAGTGTTGTTCAAGCATTTTTGGGCTTCTTCTGCTACCTTCCATTTCTTTATGGCTGTTTTAGTGATTGGTTTGGCTATCCCGCAGAACGGTTCTGGTCCTATCATGTGCCTAGACGAGCCTTCTCTGGCTATTTCGTCGGCAATTTCATTACCTTGATCTCCTTCATGCCCAGGTACCCATGATAGTGTCACTCTATTTTGACTTCTTATGTCATTCAGAGCATTGTAGCGATCCAGTACTAATTTCCATGTTATTTTGCACAGCTTTTATTTCCGCTTGGCTGTCGGAGAAGATCGCAATTGTTGTTTTGTTGCAAATATATCTTCTTTTTATTTCCTTTGCACACTGTTCTATTGCTGTTATTTCCGCTTGGAACACTGTCGCTAGTTTGCCCATGAAAATCGAAATTCTTGTTTTCGACCTTGGTTCATATATTCCGGCTTCTACTCCTTCCCGTGTTTTTGAGCCGTCGGTGTACCAGATCACATTTGGCCTAATTGGGGGGCCATTTTTCCAATCATTACTGTTTGGAATATGGGTCGAGTACTTTTTGACAAAGCTGTACTATTATCTGTGGGCAATCCCAGGATGTCATCTGCCTTGATTTCTTTGTTTAGCTTATCTTGTTTGGTATTATGTCTACATATAATCGGTTTTTGGCCTTGTGATAGCCTGTATGTGACGGAGTGTGCTTCGCCCTGTTTGTATGTTTGGATTGGTGGTAGGTTTAGTAGGACTTCTAAAGCCGTAGTGGGCGTTGTGCTCATGGCTCCAGTGACGCACAGGTATGCTAGCCTTTGAACGCGACTTATTTGCCTTTTTGCCTCCGCCTCCATGATTCCTGTCCACCATACTACTGAACCATACGCTATCATTGGTCTTACCGCTGCTGTGTATAGCCACAATGTCATTTTGGGATTGAGGCCCCAATTCTTTCCGCACATCCTTCTGCATCTTCCTAGCGCAACTATGGCTCTAAGAGTTGCTTTTTGGATGTGTGGTTTCCAGGTAAGCCTCTGGTCAAATATTACTCCTAGATATTTTGCTTCCTTGGAAAAAGGTATTTCTTCTCCATTTATCGCCAGTGGTTATAGTCCTCTAAGGGCTCGCCTTCTAGTAAATGGAATGTTTATCGTCTTTTTTGGGTTAACTGATAGCTGTTCATCTTTGCACCAGTTCTCCACTATTTTGAAAGCTTTTTGGCTTCTCTCTGAGAAAGTACTGGCAAATCTGCCTCGTACTACAATCGTTAGGTCGTCTGCATATCCTAGACAGTAAAAGCCTTCTGCAGACAGTTTTTGTAATAAGTCGTCCACTAATATGACCCATAGTAGTGGAGATAGAACTCCCCCTTGGGGGCATTCTTTTCCCACCGCTGCCTTTGAGGTTGTTTCTCCCAGAGTGGCTGAGATTGTCCTGTGCTTTAGACTAGTTTCTATCTATTTGCGCAGTGCTGTTGGAGTCCCTCTCCTTTCCAACGCGCTTATGATAGAGTCTGTTGAGGCGTGATTGAAAGCTCCTTCTATGTCCAGGAATGTGGCTACGGCAATCTCGTTGTCCCCTATGGACCTTGAAAGCAGCCTATTTAGGTCGTCCAGGGCTAGGTCTGTCGACTTTCCTGGTTGGTAAGCATATTGACGTTCACTTAGAGTATTATCCATGATATACCTATCTACTAGCCTTTCCAGGGTCTTGAGCATAAAAGAAGATAGGCTTATGGGTCTATATGACTTTGGTATGCGGTCCAAGATTCTGTCAACTTTCGGCAGATATTGGACCCTTACCTGTTGCCATAGACTAAGTACAACGCCCCAGGCTAGACACCATCTAAATATTCTGCATAGGTGTGGTAATTAGATGTCCTGACCTTTTTGCAGAAGGGGTGTATTTCGTCTAGGCCTGGTGACTTAAATGGTTGGAATTGGTTGATGGCCCATCTAATCTTCGCAGGTGTTACTACCTCCTTAACTATTTCCCACTCCTGTCTACCTGGTCTTTGTGGCTTTGGCTTAGGCGGAAGGACAAATGGGTCTGTTAATTGCGTTGCTGTCGGAAAGTGTGCCTTTAGGAACAGTGTTAAACTTTCCTCAGCTGTTTTGGTGTACGTGTTGTCCTCCTTTTTGAGGAGCTAGACATTGTTGTTTGGGTTTTCTTTTTGCTAGGACTTTGTGAATTCGGGCGCATGCTGGGGTCTCATTTACCCTTTCGCAGAACCTTCTCCACGAGTCCCGTTTGGCTTTTAGTATATATTTCTTATACTCTGTTAGTTTTAACCTGTAAAGGTCCCAGTCGTTGGTTGCTTTGGCTTTATTAAATTGCCTTCTGACGGTTTCCCTCAGCGTTCTGAGTTTTCCGTACCACCAGACTGTGCTTTCTTTTTATTTCCAGGTTTTAACTGGGCAATTGTCCTGATAAGCCGTAGCTATTGCTTCGCTAATCAGCTGTACTGTCACTTCTAAATTTTCCGCGTCCTTAACCTTGGCTGTTACCCTTTGTGGACCTTCTTCGAGGGATTTTGAATATCCTACCCAGTTTGTGTCACGGAGATTTCTAAACAGTATTGCTTTAGGGGAGGGGATTTTAAAATCAAAGCTGAATCTTACTTTGATTCTCGGTAAACGATTCTGTAGTATTCTTGTAGACTTCTTCAAGCTTTTCACTCGACCTTTCATTATCTTTTAAGAGTCGACTGCAAATCTTGAACCCACATCCCATCTTATAGGTCCAAAGGTCATGAACCATGAGGCACCCCACATTCAATAATCGAAACTATTAAAGCTCGAAGTGAAATTATATTATATCAGACATGCATCAGTAGATAATTATGGACGATTTTGTTCACAGAACTAATAGTTGACTAGTTGATAAGTACAAAGCAATAATTTAAAGGCTATTTTTGTAGAAACTATGTTGTTTCAATCAGTAGGTCATATAAGAGGTGTTCGTTGATCAGTTTCTCCATGACTTTGGACGTGATGGGAACTAAGGCAAATGGATGGTAGTTATTTGGATTCGTTGTTTTTACCTTTCTTCGGGATTGGTTGCACCTCAGCGGATTTCCAGCAAAAAGAAAAGCATGCAGTTCTTAATGATAGGGAGAAAAACCTGCATAGTGGAGCTGTTAGCTTAGTAGTACATGTCTTAAGCACTATTGCTGGAACGCCATCCGGCCTTGTTAGTGTCTAGGCTTTTGAGTATTCCTTTCACTTCGCGTTGGCGAAATACCAGACCTGGCATTGAGGAATTCACTCTCAGGATGAATTAGGAATGTATCATGCATATTTTTTACTCTCCGATAATTCTTAAGGTCATCAGCGTATAACAATACTCTAAAATTTTGAAAGCATTTCACCACGTCGTTAATAAAAATACTAAACAATAGAGGTGCAATATGGGCTCCCTGAGGAACTCCCGATGTTATGTCAATAATCTGAGAGATGGTCCTCTCAATCCTAACTTGTTTCCTATTTGTCAGGTATGATCGTATCCAGCCATAGAGACTTCCATGCAAGCCGTGCAGTTTTAGTTCATGTATCAAAAGACTGTGATTGACTCCATCAAAAGCCTTGGAGAAATCGGTGTATATTGAATCTACCATGTACCCCTCCTCCAAGACATTAATAAAATATGTGTGATATGAAGAAATCAGAATAGAATCCCAGAAATTTTGGGCTACCTTAATTAGGACAGAGTTCTTCAAAATCATTAAAGTTTTGTTGTCATTCGTCTGCAAATAACACTGGATTGGTACTGGGACGCGTACCAATCGTATCGGCGTAAATGTAAAGGATTCTACTTTCAAAAATATAATAATAAATTCAAGCAAGATTTCTTAAAAGATATTAGCTGGAATAAGTATTGTACTATGTCCTTAGTAAACGATTCTGCAATATTCATCTGAATTTCATCATTTTTTAATTGACAGTGGTCACAATGCCGTCTGCCATTACTACTAATAAAAACAAATTGTAAATTAGTTTGGGTTAGTTTCAGTTGTATGTTCTCAGTCCAAGGTAAGAAGTCCGTAAGATTCATAATCAAATACTTTCATCCTTACATATAGTGACTCTATAATTGCTTTGGTTTTAAATCAATAATTTTGCCCATAACTGACTGGTGGGTTATTTGTCATACCCTACTAGTGAATTATAGGAACCATAACGAAAGAAATGAAATTTCAACACATATTGACTTGACATGTGCTTATTTCGTTTTGAAAATTGCAAAATTTTACGTTGCACATTTTGAGGTATGCAACACCGCAGAAATGGGGCCGAGATATCCCTGTTTTACATATATGTTCACAGTAGATGTTCCCAGGATTTGGACCGCCTCATCCCGCTCCCAGCAACGTCTGTCAGACAGTCACGATAGACGGCAAAAGCGCATCCGTTCATTGTACAACTGGAAACACCTAGAACATTACAACAAATTACAACCTACAGCTATTCAAGAACCGTGTCAATCAACATCTTCTGACTCACACCGCTCGTGGAGTCCCATAAGATCTCCCTTTAGTGCGTGTGTTATTGCCATAAAAAAATGGGCTTGTATTAAAAAAAACTCTCGTAATAAAATTAAAGCTCATTGGAAAATAAGATGATTTAAATGCTGCAATATTGAAAATGAACCCAACCTAATCAATAAGTTTTACTGATCTGTTGCAGAAGAACTAACCTCTGTTTTAAACCTGTCAACTAATCCTCTTAACTACCTACATAATCTGTACATTCCCGATATACTTGTACTATATCGCACCAATATACAAGATATAAAGAAAACATTGTCAAACGTAAGGAATAAAAAATCATCAGGACTGGATGGTTTATCAGTCAAGGTTCTGGAAATTGTTCCTGACTGTGTCCTGCAGATCTTGGTACACATTATAAACCAATCATTTAAATTTGGTGTAATTCCCGAGTACTTAAAACGGCTCCGGTTACACCTATTCACAAAAGTGGAGATGCAGGTGATCCATCCAAATTCCTCCCTATTCTCTACGCTCTCAAAGGCGATTGAAAAACTTGTAAAATACGGATAATGGGACACATTTCTCAATTTAACATCTAAAGTGAGGCGCTTGGGTACCAACAATCAAAGTGTTCTGACCATGCTATATTTTCCTTCTTGGTGAGTGTTGACTTACGTCTTATCGCCGGCGATGCCATGGCGGCAGCGTTCTGGGATTTTTCCAAGGCATTCGATTGAGTGGATCATAGAACACTTCTGCTTAAGCTCGAACGATATGACTATCGAGGTAGCACTTTTCATTGATTCCAAAGCTATATCTCCGGGAGGTCCAGTGTAATGAGAAGCGTCCAAGGATTGGAGTTTTTTCGAAAGGTGATCAGTACTGGGCCCAATTTTGTTCTTGCTTTACATAAATGACCTAGCCTCTCTAAATATTTAATGTAAAATCACACTTTTTGCTGATGAGAGTGTTGACTTACGTCTTAACGACGGCAATGCTGCTGCGGCAGCGTCCTGCGATTTTTCAAAAGCATTCAATTGAGTGGATCATAGAACACCCCTGCTGAAGCTCGAACGATATGACTTTCGAGGCACCACTGATTCCAAAGCCTTCAAAGACTGGAGCTATTTCGAGGGATGTTCTACAGGGATCAGTACTGGGTCCAAGTTTGATCTTGGCTTTAATAAATGGCCTAGGCTCTCTAAATATTCATGGCATGGGCATGTGACTAGCGAACTGGAACTCACGGTTTTGCAAGATATTAAATGTGTCAATAAGTGGTGTGACTCCAACTCTCTTTGTTTTAATATTAAAAAACCAGCATAATGTCGTTAACATTTCCACTAGCTTCTATCTCTTTGGATAATCAGACAATAAGAGCACCACTCATGTTAAATCCTTTCATTCTGGATGCGAAATTCAAATTTCATGACTAATTGCCCTTTAAGTTCAAAATTCACATTTCCTTGCTATGCTCCGCAAGTAGTATCCAATGAATTGGACTTCTTCTCGACACGGGTCGTTTATTACTCATTCGGAGAATCTCAGCTTAGATACAGGATGGCATTCTGGGCCTTATGCGGCCAGCAGCTGTTTAATTCGGTTTCCGTTCTTCAGAAGAGAGCAGTTAGATATCTAACCTGGGCAAGACCCAAGGATCATTGCAGGCCTTTGATTCTTTCATCAGAGTCTTCAACTTTGGTGGTATTGTTTATACTTGAAGCAGATTTTTTTATTCATAAAAAACGTTCTGTTGCTAACAGGCCTAAGAGGGCCCAGGGTAGTTTTAAGGCTTACTACAATATTGTAGAACACTAACATGACTTATTAATGTGATATTCTTGGTGATATAATTTATTTTTATTGTTGTTGATTTTTTACTTGTTCTGTGTTTCATTTATCTTGTTTTAAAATTGCCACTTTTTACTCTTAGTCTGTTTTCTTAGCTTATGGCAAACTATGAAGCTTATGATTTTTAATATTCTAAATATGTTCTATATTGTTGTGGAGGATTCATTCTTACCCTGGAATTGATTGCCTTTTGCTCCACAAATGATTGAAATTTTGTTTGGATTGTTATAGAGCCACTTCGGGCCCGGCTCAAGGATGTAAACTGCACAAGTGCAAGTTTAGTGACCCTTATGAAATTTGTACCTAGTTTCGAATAGACACCGAATCGACGAAACTAGGTACAAATTTCATAAGGGTCACTAAACTTGCACTTGTGCAGTTTACATCCTTGAGCCGGGCCCGAAGTGGCTCTATAACAATCCAAACAAAATTTCAATCATTTGTGGAGCAAAAGGCAATCAATTCCAGGGTAAGAATTTTTAATATTGTTGGGTTTATAATCTCATATTTTTTTTTATTTTTTTCTTTAATGATAATTGTGCATATTTAACCAAATTTTTTGTACTCAAGACAATAAATCATATTTTGACTTGATCTCTCTGTCAATACATGAGATTATTTAATTGGCTACTCACCGTGATTAATAATAATAATGCAAACTGTATTGGTTTAGCCAGATTGCTAGATGAGAAATAATTATGCATCATTTCACTTAGTTGTTAACCATTATGCTATAATGAATTAACTGTTAAGAATACTTTTTAATGGAAGCATTGATATAAATTTTAGTTTTTATTAAGATATTTTTCATAACAACTTGGGATATATTTTTTCTTATATAGTAGGTGACACTAGCGATGATATTCAGTCAAAATTCATAGTACAACTATGTAATGTACAATTAGCTTTCATTTACTAAATAAAAACTAACATTCCTTGAATGTATAATATGTAATTAGTGACCTGCACAATTAGCCTTGATATTTTCTATTAGTAGTAACATTCTTTTGAATAGTATTATAGTTATTTATTAGAAATGCCGTGTTACTTTAATTACATAAGTTAAAGTGTGGTTAATAGCTTTGTAATGATGCCAGCGAACGCATTTTGTTTATGAAGATGCGGTGAGTCTTTACCATATGCATCAAGAGAATGTCCTGGTTGAATTAAGCCTGAAAACAAGTAAAAGAAGGCGCTACTTTCGATGCACTATTATTTCTTTATTTATTTATCTTCTCAATACTATACTACGGAACAATATAAATAGTACAATAAGTCAATACATCTAACTAATACAATATACTGTATAGCCAACAAAAACATTAAGAAGGAGAATGCGCAGCTTGCTAGTACTAACAGAACTAAAAGCAAACATAATACAAAACATAACAATAAAGGGATCCATATTTGATGAGTCTTCTTATTTTTGGCAAAAAATAAAACAATTTATAACATCACAGTCTAAATAGTATCTGTTATATTTACGCATCAATTTTTGAATGAATGCAATATGACCATAGTTGTTTCCATGTGGATGTTCATAAACTAGATATCGCTGCCTTGTAGGTCTTCCTGGGCCAAGTAAAAGAACCAACTCCAACAATTGATTGAAGTCAATTTTGTACTTAAGTTTATACGCGAAGAAAACTAGTGCACCCTACATTCCAGACTCCTCATACCACACAACATTAATCTGGTCTCATAAAGGATGTTTGTATGAAAGTTACTGAACGAATATTGTTTGCACTTTCTCTAGTCTATTTTTACTGGAAGCATGGAGAGCAGTCCTAATATTTGAGCCATATCCCAGAATGCTACTTACTAACCAGATAATTATATAGACAAATTAGTGCTTTAGTGTCATTTACAAATTATGCTTGACAAACCCAAACAAACTAAAACCCTTGGGAGTAATATTGTCAATATACTCATTAAAGGATAACTTATATACGGACATTACAGCCAGGTTGCTTATTGCTTCTACACTTTCAAGAAATTCATTGTTTATGCTGCAAATGCTGATAATTGGATTTGTACATCTATATAAGCTGATGCTGGCATTTAGATACGTTGATCATCAATAAGTTGGACGAATACCAGGACGTGAATCCGTCGAGATCAATTGCAAACCATTGGCATCACACGCACTGAGCAAAATTATTTAAGAAGAGCCACACTTGGCATCGACTCCCTCCGATTTGGCTAATTTTTTATGGGCATGTTACCCACCTAGAGGGTAGTCAAAAGCCAAAATATTACGTCCCACAAAAATTTATTGGCTAACCTGAAGCTATTTTTCGTTTTTTTTCTCAAATTTTTTACTTAAATGTGGGCATTTTCGGTTATACAAAGGTTTTTTGTACTAAGTTGCTGAAAATCAGTTATCTAGTGTAAAATTGACCAAGCAATAAGAATATGGCCACAGATTTGACCCACGACAAATATCTCCAAAAATATTGGCGAAAAACTCAAGATTTACCAGAAAAGTCCCAAATCTTGGGGAAATTTCAAAAAATCTTTTATTTCGCTATACGAGGCGGGTCATCGTGTAGAGAAAGCACCAGCGAATCCAATGAGCACACACCCAGATTTTTAGGACGAACCATTCAGAAATTGGGCGTCTTCAAAGTTGGAGCTCAAATTTTGATCGAGTGCGACAATATCCGACCTACAGGCCTATTTTGCGATGTACCTGGACTTCCTGGAGCGTTCGGTGCGGGCAGCGCGAGGCGACAGAAAGTGAAAAAGGTGAGAAAAAGCAGCGCAGCGCCCTTAGCCGGAGCACCAAGAGGGTTCAGGGTAGGCAAATCTGCCAAGCATGCACGTTGGATAACTTGCCTGCCCGAGGGCTTATTTGTATCGAGCGTACGAGATCCCGAATTGTTATAGCGCGACTAAAATATAAAATAATAACGAAGCGAGCGGAGGGTCATGCATGAAGTGTTCAAATATTTGGAGAAACGTAACGGGGATATTCTAGCTTAGCTACCAATTATATAACATTTATATTACAGTCACGCTAAAAAAAGCGGTTTATCCTGGGGCTTCCTCTCTCTTCCCTCCAACCTCACCTGCCCTACCGTCACTCACGTCCCGTCTCCTCTCACTGGTCAACCAGTATGATGAGCCTTCTTTAAATGATGCCCTCACCAGGGCCCCCAGACCATCCGAAACTTTAAGTGTTTTCAGTGGAATGTATGTTGTTGTTCGGCTGGCAAAAAACAGATCCACTACAGTCGTCAGAAGTGGATGTGTAACTCCTGATGCCAAATCTGTCAGCCACGGAGCTAAATTAGCCAAAATACTTGAAAACTGCAACAATTCCACATGTGTGTTGTAAAGTAGCACTTGAAGAGAAGCTTCAAGCAGTAAGAAAATAACTGATCCAATGTGTATCGCAAACTTCAACGCTATTTGGAGAGTTTCCTCATCAGCAGTGGGTGGTGTAAAAGTATTACTATATGATGTAAAGTGTCAATATTATGATAATACCATTACCATCTCAAAAAATGATCAACTTAAGTAGATATGAAATACAGGTTCTGGACAATCCCTAGTGATAAACAGCAAACCAGACAATAAAAACAGCAAAAAAAACAGCGCAAAACAGACAGTAGCAAAAAACAGGAAAACAGACAATAAAAACAGCTAAATCAGCAAACCAGGCAGTAAAACCAGTAAAATACGACAAAAACAGCAAAACAGAAGTCTGTTTTACTGTTTTTGTTGTATTTTACTATTTATTGCTGTTTGTACTGTCTGTTTTGTTGTTTATTGCTGTTGATACTGTCTGTTTTGAGTTTCTTTTATGTTTTTGTTGAATTTTACTGTCCTTTTTGTTCAGTTTATCATTAGACTTAATGAGTTTACACTATACCTGGTTAGTGAAATACGAATGCCTGTTCGGTTGAGCCATGGTTTGAATCGTTTGTAGGTCCTATCCCTGTATTATAATAAAGTGTTTTAAGAGCGATGTTGTATTTTAATTTATGTTTGGGTTTGGTTTTTCATGAGATAATTATTTAAGGTTCTTGGTTTATTTTCACTTAAACTCCACTCAGCACTTTAACCCTTTAACGCGCAAAATTATTTACTGAATTAATTGGCCCCAAATCTAATGCAGGGGCATCTAAAGTAGCCTCAGAAAATATTCTAAGTAAATTTTTGTATTATTTGCAAAGTTGCTATTTTTTTAGTGCTGGTAAACCGTTTTACCAGAGAGCATTTAGGAAGAAATATGTAATAAATGTTCCCTGGTAGACCTGCTATACCACCTAGAAGAATAAGTTTTTTTTATTCGTCATGATATTTTTCACACAGGGTGTTACAATGCCACATCGACAAAATAGTAAAATATTTTCATCCACCATCTTCTGCTTTTCCAACCAATACAATAAGCAGCCATCCTCTGATCAAACCTATCAATACCTCCCATGAACTGATTGTAGTCTACAATTGTATTTGGACAAACAACATTTTCCCTCTCATACGTTTTGTCTGCAATCGAGTAATCAGAATCGTAATCACAAAATTCCTCTTGTGATTTACATCGAAGATTTGGATTTTCTTTTCCTTGAAGGTTCAGGTGTTGACAATCCTGATGAAGAAGGCATTACAAATTCCGAGGAGTTTGTGGAAGCAAAAGATGTTCTTGCGGAATCTGGAGTTCCAAATTCATCAGGCAGTTCTTCAGCAGCTGAATCACCATTTATATCCGAATTTTCTGTCTGTTCTTCTGTAGTTTCCAAAAATGCAGTCAATTCGGCCTCTGTTGCCAATTCTGTATCAGTAAGAGTTTTTTTTCCAGTAGTTTTGACTTTTGTCCATGTTCAATCTAACCAATTAAAAATATACTTATGCCGAAATTTTTATTAAAATATAAAAATAAAGTAAAATGGATATACCAGCTTTTTTGAGTCACTCCTTACAATATTTTTAAACATGATAAAGAAACAAAATAGAGTCTATGGGCTCAAGCGTTTTTTCCAATAAGTTAACAGTTTTTGAAATTTTAAATATTTACTGTATTGTTGTTTGTGCGCTGTATAATAAACAATAATTTCAGTTTACAAAAATTAGAATATAAGATTTGCTCTTAAAACATGTATTTATTTATGTAAAAGGAATTATTTTTAAAATTGAAAAATTTTTGAATATTTTTTTTGGCCTGTAATTATTTCTAATTTTATACCACCCTATATGTAGCGAATGGACCCCACGTATTTCTACTTATTAAAAATTAATTTTTTATCAATAGTTGATAAGAAAGAATGTATTTTGAAATAAAAATAAATATACGGATTTTCGAGAATCTTTTTGAGACAGAGTATAATCCATATTTTATGAAACTATTGTGTTTTCTCATGAAAATTTTCCTGGCGCACCATACTATGGGCTGGAAAACTAATAAAACTTCAAGAGCAATACATAAAGAATAGATATCTGTCATATCAGTATGAATTAATCAAAATACCAACTGAATATGACGTCATAATTATTTGCGTTACTTTACACCGAAAAATTGATATATATATTTTTTAAAACTGCTCAAAGTATAAAACTATTCAGAGTATATATAACAGCCGCAAAACTATTTCTATGGAACTATTATAACCTCTACTACAAAACGTGCATGATCGTAATTGATATTATTCCAATAAACAAAAACTACAACATAAAAACTATCTAACTGCACAAAAACAAACAAAAATTTGGACCGGAACGTTCTCCTGGTATAACTGTTATACCACTTGACACATATTTAGCGCGAAAAGCCATTCCAGACTATCTGCGACCTTGACTACGATAGAGATGTTGCTAACGGACAATACTTAGGGGTTTTCGATAAAGTCGGCGCAAATCTTTGATCGGCGCATTCCTAAAGGTGCCTGGTAACACCGTAATACCAGAGAGCGTTAAAGGGTTAAGGCACTATAACTGTTTAACTTTAAAAGTCACTTGACTTAAAATTTTGACAGGTCTATCATAGTAATAATAATAATACTAGGGATAATTAGTACACTGCTTTTAGATGTTTCAAAATAATTTAATGAGATGTTTTCTCTACATATGTTTCGGCTTGATGAGGCCTTCATCAAGAGTAGTTGAATAATAAAATCTAAATTGTTATACCCTACTAAAGGCTCTGTGTACCTAAATCAAATCAACTTGATGTCTTGCCTTAACTGCTAAAATTCTGAAAAATGTCGTCAGTCAGAATAGATTCAAATAGCTGTGGAATAACTTAGAGAAGTGATTTTCCACGTCGAACACCATGATATGGATCATAATCACTTCTTCTTGAACCGTTTAGGTAGTTTTTTTTTTAGGTAAATGCATTTGCAAAGCCTACCGTCGAACCATTTAAGATATTTGTCAGTGGCAATACATTTCTGCCTCAATAACAACAATGTTTTGAAAGATTGAAAGACCAGTAAATCTGCTTGTAAAATGGATTCAAATCGGAGTAACTGGCCCTAAAAACTGATAGACCGTAACCGTGCAGTTGTTCCTCAAAGTCAGGACAGGTGTTAGACGACAACGTATTGACGTAGCAGAATAGTAATCATCATCATCAATGGATAGTAGTGGCAAAAAAGTAAGCTGACACGAAAATACTACCGAAATCATCCAACGAAGCCCAAATCAAGTGTTCTATCAAGGCCGAATTCAGTTGCTGCAAAGCAAGAAAATACATATGGGTCCATGAAAATGTCAGCAGACTGGAAGTGTAATTCCGTTGAACCCATCAAGTCACCTTCAAGTGTCGCCACAAGTTAAATATCTGTGATTTGTATATTTACTCGGCATAGAATGGCAGGTGTTACTGACGAAATAGAAGCCAGTGGTCGCATTTGGAGGTATATAGACACATCCTAAATTAAGCCTGCATTCGTATATGCTCACCCAAATCCAGATATCTTCGTATTTGTTAAAAGTCAGGATAGATATAAACGGAGTGTTAATTTTGATTGTTGTAGCAATAAGAAACACAACTATGCTGGGGTTTGGAACCTTCGACAAAATGCACTAAAACGGAATTTTATCTGCAATACCGAAACTGAATTATTGCACACGACGCGCGTTTCGCTAACCATGTTAGCATCATCAGGAGATGATAAAGCAGTTTTAGTCATCTCCTGATGATGCTAACATGGTTAGCGAAACGCGCATCGAGTGAAATAATTTTGTTTCGATATTATGGAAAGTTTAGTAATAAGAACACATCCACCTCGTCAACAATCAAACCCTACATAGCTCATGTCTCTTTGATGGACAGTATGTTGGCTACCCAATAGTTCTGAGTTGAAAATATTATTATTCGGCCACGTTTCAGAGATAGCTATTAGGCTGTAGTTGTAAGCACTAGTAGATCTTATAAGTAGTATCGGTGCTTGAAAAGGGAGGTTTCTTCATTAAACAAATTCCGAATCGAAGCTCGATATACTTAGAGCGACGTTTTCAGATAAAAGGGTCATTTCTTGTCGGGAAGGACAATAGCTTGAAAGATCCCAACTGGCAACAATTTCTCAATGCGTTTGTCTGCAACACTCTTCGATAGACAGCATATTGGTTCCTCAATAGTACTGAAGTGTATTATCCAGCCAGGTTTCCGAGAGAGCTATTAGGTCGTGTTTGTAAGCGTAAATAGATGTTATAAGTTCGTCGATTTTCTATTCTTAGACACGTTCGTCGATTGAACAAAACCCGAATTGAAGTTCAATATTCTCTGAGCGATGTTTTCAGATAGAAGCGCCATTTCTTGTTGGGAAAGCCAATAACTTGATAGATTCCTCTGTTGACATGAGGACTGACAAACATTTGCCAGTGATTTCGTCTACATGTCTCTTGGATAAAAAGCATATTGGGTTCTGAATAGAAAAATTTAATATTGAGCCAGGTTTCGAAAAAAGCTGTTAGGCTTTATTTGTTCACATAAATAAATGTTATAAGTTGGTTGGTTTTGTTCTTAGACCCCGATCATTCTGGTAATAAAAATAATATTGGCGCTTAAAAAGGGAGGGTCGTTGATTGAACAAAATCCAAATTGAAGTTCAATATTCTTTGAGCAACGTTAGAAAGGTCATTTCTTTTTGGGAAGAACAATAGCTTGATAGATTACTCCACTGACATGACGACTTTTCGATAGGCAATATATTGGCTCCTGAATAATTCTGAATTGAAAAATATATTTTTCAGTCTGGTTTTGGAGAGAACTATTTAGCCGTGTTTGTAAGCCTAAATAGATCTCATAAGTTGGTGCTTGAAATGGAGGTTCATTGATTAAACAAAATCAGAATTGAAGTACGATATACGTTGAGCAACGTTTTCAGATATAAGGGGCAGTTCTTGTTGAGCAGGACAATAGCTTGTTAGATCTCTCCATTGACATGAGGACTGTCAAAAATTTTCCAATCGGTTTGTCTGCATGTTTCTTTGATAGACAGCATATTGGCTCCTCAATAGTTCTGAATTGTTTTACCTTACAAATGTTTGGGTATTCTCTCCAGTATCATTATGAATTGGTTATATAGAGCCTCTTCAGCTCTGGCTCCAGGATGTGAACAGCACAAGTGCTAGTTCAGTGACCCTAACGAAGCTGAAATATCTAGGAACAACTTGAAAACAAACCTTCAACGTTTCGGAGATCAAATCTGTCTCCGTCGTCAAGAACGAACAAATCTAAAAATGAAAATGGTTAGTAAATGAAAGTAACAGTAAAAAGCTATCGCAAAAATGTGTCAAGTTTTGAATACACTTTGACAAGATCACAATAACAATGTCATATCGCACAATTACTGGTTGGTGGTCTATTTAGGTGAGTGTAATAATTAGGTGATACTTCGTGTTATGCGTGTAGGAAGAATTCAGATTTTTGTTGAAAGGTTTAGTTAATTTTTAAATGTTCCTTGTCAATTCAGTTTTTAGCAAATGTAACCATGTGTTGTTAAAACTAACAGAAGTTGAAACAACACATAAGTCTTTATTTAATAAAACTAAAGCACTTTCTTTAATCTTGTGTTTTTTAGATGATGGTTCCTTTGCCAAAATACTTGAAGCGTTCCATTGTATTCTGTGATTGTTATCAAATGCATATTGACAAGTATGTGATTTGTGGAATTGTGTATTTTTAATATAAGTTTGGTGTTCTTTTATTCGTTTTGAAAATGGTCTACAGGTCTCACCTATACAAAATTTATTACACTCACATGGTATTTTATAGATAATATTCTTAGTAGTTTCATTTTCATTGAAAGGTTTTGTTTTTGTTAGTTTGGATCTAAGAGTGTTTTCTGTTTTGAAAATAATACGAATGTTAAATTTATTCCATATTCGTTTTATTTTTTCATATAAACCAGGAATATATGGAATTGTATTATTCAGCCAGGTTTCGGAGAACGAGATCCCGAATATTAGGTCGTATTTGCAAGCATAAATAGATAGTACAAGTTCATCGGTTTTTATTCTTAGATCCCGATCATTCTGAAAAGAAAAATTATCTTGGTTCTTAAAAAGGAAGTTTCGTTGATTGAACAAAATCGCTCAATCAATTGAGGTTCAATATACTTTGAGCGACATTTTCAGATAGGAGAGCTATTTCTTGTTGAAAGGGACAATAACATGAGAAGTGACAAAAATTTTGGTCTCCATGTCTTCGATAGACCCCATATTGGCTCCTGAGTAGTTCTGAATTGAAAATGTATCATTCCGCCAGGTTTCGGAGAGAGCTATTTGTCAGATTTGTAAGCATCTCATAAGTTCGTCGGTTTTTGTTTTTAGCCCCCGATCATTCCGATAATTAAAATTATATCGGTGGTGGAAAAGGGAGATTCCTTGAACGAAATCCGAATTGAAATTCAATATACTTTAACCAACGTTTTCAGATAGAAGGCTTATTTCTTGCGGGGATTCCTCCGTTGACATGAGAACTGTCAGATATGTCCCAATGAGTTTGTCTGTATGTCTCTTCGATAGACAGCATATTGGCTTCTGAATAGTTCTGGTTTCGGAGAGAACTATTGGGCTAGATTTGTAGGCATATATAGATGTTATTAGTCCCACGGTTGTTGTTCTTAGACTCCGATCATTCTGATAATAAAATTATATTAGTGCTTGAATAGGGAGGTTCATTGATGAAGAAAGTCAGATACTTTGAGCGACGTTTTCAAAGAGAATGGGTTTTCTTGTTGAGCAGGACAATAGCTTCATAGATTCCTTCATTGACACGATGATTGACAAAAATTTATCAATGGGTCCACATTATACACATACCAGAACCAGCCTAGGAATTTAGTGAAGATTTTGACCATCTTCTAATCTCATTGCTGACAAAGGACATATTAGCAACCATGCCAATTTTTATGATCCACATCAGTTTAATGTTAAAGACTCTGCTGTATACGGTAACGTTACCATCTTGAATCAATTTATTTAATATTCTCTTATCTCGCATGGTGGACCGATGATAATCAAGTTTGTGCTTAGTTTACTGAGTTGCTGCAAAGTTGCATTTGAAAAAGCAGTAATAAAAGAATACCTAATGGTCAGAACCAATGTCATTCCTGAGAGTGCTGGCTAAGAACTGTAATACGTGCTAGATTGTAAGTAAATGCGAGCGACAAGCAAGCAGGCACTAGTCGTAAATTCCTAGAAAAACTGCTCTAAAGTTTTACACAAATATAAAAGACTTCCATATATCGATCTCAATGCTTAATACGTTAAACCCCTTCGGAAGAATAATATTGCAAAAAGCAATTTTCATCATTTTCAATGAATTAGAATAATAATAGTAATTGCTTTTAAGCATATTTTAATTTGCACTCTTTATAAAGATCGAGCTCATTGTCCCTCCCCTCTATTTGATATTAATGATTTACATAATTGCTCCATTAATATACACCTATTTAAACTTCCACCTGACTAATACTAAATATCTTTGGCCAACTATTCTAAAGGATCCAACATTGGAAGCAGTTATGATATAACAGTTTCGAGCTTTAAATGAAATATTTACGGTTAGGAAAAACTAGTACGACTTACTTATTCAGTATATAGTTTTTGGTTTGAATATTGTTTCTTAAAATGGTTCTTTAAAGTCCGAAATTGTCTTCAGGATACCAACGAGTTTAGGGTTTGGAGTAAAGGTATCGACTTTTCAAACTATAGTAAATTTTTCCTAAAGCGGTAGTTTGCTGATTTTAAATCTAAAAATATATCTTATATGACGTTTGATTTCAGAAAACGAAACCTAAAGTAACCGAAGCGATATGAAAATCATTTAAAAAACCTAATCTATATGTTACTGAATATGTTACTTCTAAAATGCATCTTTATATATTCCAGATCATTATTTAGAGGCGTTAAAAAATTTGATATTGTGGCAGTGTCTCTATACTAGCTCTATCACCAGCTTAGACGGGATGTTACCAATACCATCTACCGTTACAGAAAATCATCCTCTCTTATCCGGCTTAAATAATAGTTTAAATAATTTTGTTTTAAAGTTGATAGCTATTTGGTATTACTACGAAAGAAAGTGCAAATTTTCCTCCAGCAGATAACAAGATAGAAAAAGGAACTTTACTACAGTGTAATATATATGCTTTCTTCAATGATCTTTTTACATAAATATGAAAGGAGGGGGTTGATGCGGGCCAAATCTTGGGAATATCTGCCGTGAAAATATCTGGAAAACAGAGAGATCTCGGCCACAGGTTTGCGGTGTTCCAGACTATCCAGATCCCGTATCACCGACGAGACGCACAGCTCTCTTCTGAATGGAATCCAGCAGCTTTACGGTGTGCTTAGGTGCGACACCCTAGACGTGTGAGCAATAGCGCACCAAGCTTCTGCGAGGCTGATTTGCGATGTTAGCAACGTGATCATGCCAGGATATGCTGCCGTTAACCGAGACACCATGTAGTTCGATTCACGAGGATGAAGGAATGATCGATCCTGTCATATTGATGTCAGGGCTCGTCATATTGGCTTTCTTGGTAAACGTGGCTGCCTGGATTTTTGCTGCATTGAACTGGCCCAAATTCCTGTCGCCCCAAGTTTGAACTTTCTCCAGATCTTGATTAATTGTTGTAATCTGCTCCTGCTGGAGGTTTCCTAATCTAAATTGGGGAACAAAGGTACTGTCATCAGCAGAACTGTAAACAGGATTATTGGTTCCGGTCAGCAGGTCACTAATATAGATGAAGAACAGAGTTGGTGAGAGTATTGCGCCCTGAGGCGTGTTTATTGTGGAACTTATCATCGTCTTCTTTTATTCTAATCTCTATTTCGTCTTATATTCACTTAACTGAAAAATAATTGTGAGAGTCCCATAGCTAGCACAGATTTGAGCTGATGCTCTGTTTACATTCTTAATTTATTATGTGTGTGTATTTTGGGGTGTAAGGAGGTGATGACTAAGAAGGTCCAAAGTCAACCTCAACTGCCAACCTCACCTGCTCGAGCTGGTGCCAAACTCTTGGCACCCGGTGCACCCTGCTAGACAACCGACGAGGCTCTGGCGTCCGAGTCATGGCGGAATAACCGCTAAAATGAGAGTTGAGGAAATGCAACTCTCCATGGACCCCTTAACAACCCGCAATGGCCAGCGTGTTAGGGTAAGCGGCCAAAAACCTCGTTTATGATACGATATGAGTACAGAAGATACAAGGCCCTCAGTCTCCGGCGACCCGTGTCTCCCCAATCAAGGTAGCGATAGGACAAGAGCACGGGTGGAGGGTGCTAAGAATCCCCGGAGTGGATCGGGCTACCACAGGAAACGAACGCTGCAAATTATCGCTTACAATGTTAGAACCCTATCGACAACATATAAACTTAAGGAATTGGAGGAAGAGCTCAAGTTCTTAAGGTGGGACATACTAGGAATCAGTGAGCATAAACGAAAAGAAAAGAAAGAACTGATACTTCAATCAGGTCACCTACTATATTATGTGGGTACAGACAATATAAACCAATGTGGAGTGGGTTCCTAATACACAAATCACATGTGTCTTACAGATCCAAAGCGTAAGTCCCAGAGTAGCATACCTTACACTTAAAATAAACAGTAGGTATACAATGAAAATTATACAAACCTATGCCACCACCTCGACGCAAAAGGACGAAGATATTGAAAGCTTCTACGACGACATCAACACAGCTTTGCGACAGACACCTTCCCATTACACTTTGCTTTGATTATGGGAGATTTTAACGCCAAATTAGGCCACAAACAAGACGACAGTTAAACATCACTGGGAAGTCATGGGTTTGGGACACGAAATGATAGAGGTCAAGTATTGCTTGACTTCCTACAACAAAACAACTTTTATGCAATGGACAGCTTTTTCAAAAAGGCAAGAGCAAAAATAGTCATAAATACAAGAAAGGAGAGGTCAAACTGATAAGAAAAACAGCTTCTAGAAAATCATTAACAACACAAAGCGCAAACCAATACGCACAACTCCTTAATTCTCGTCTATCACCAATGCTGACAAATGAAGAGGATATAGACATTGAGGAGACAAACAAACAATTAATAACAGCAATGAAAGAGGCGGAAAACAAGTGCAAGTAATCGCTTGGAGTTGGAAAGGAGGAGAAGTTGAGTGATAGTACTAAGAAGTTGATGGAAAAAAGAAGAAATCTAACAGACAAACATCAAAACAATGCCACTCAGCTAAGAGAAATCAACAAAGAAATATCAAAAGCTATCCGAAGAGATGTAAGGCTACACAAAACAGAGGAAATAACTAGGGTGATAGATGAAAACAGGGGAATGAAAGTGCTTAGGAAAAAATTGTCTGAGGGTAAGAAACAATTAAGTAAGATAATTGACAACAAGAATGGACAAACCACCACAAATAAGCGAGACATCCTGCTAATCGTGAGACGCTTCTATGCGGAACTCTATAAGAAAACTACAACAACAGAAATTGGCGTAGGCATTCCCGTGATACAAAACCAGGGATCAGTAGACATCCCAGAAATCACTCAAGACGAAATAAGCAATTACTTCAACGACA
Organism: Pissodes strobi; assembly: GCA_016904865.1. Lineage (NCBI taxonomy): Eukaryota > Metazoa > Arthropoda > Insecta > Coleoptera > Curculionidae > Pissodes > Pissodes strobi. The sequence continues at coordinate 22,316 of JAEQML010055369.1, forward strand.
TGATAAACAATAAATCACCAGGAGATGAAGAAATTAGCACCGAAAATATAAAACTAGGAGAATCAGCACTTCTAAAAATACTGTGTAAGCTATACAACGCTTGTTTAAGAAAGTCCATGTCACCTGATCAATGGAATAGGTTCATCATAATACTTTTACACATGAAAAGAGATATAGCCCAAATAGGAAACTACAGACCAATTAGCCTGCTATCGCAGATATATAAGCTGTTTATGAGAATAACCACCAAAAGGATGACAGTTAAACTCGATCTTTACCAACCTATTGAGCAGGCAGGATTTCGAAAGGGCTATGGCACAAATGATCACCTTCACACAATTAAAATCCTCATTGAAAAATGCATAGAGTATAATAAACCGTTAGATCTCATTTTTGTAGACTATGAAAAATCTTTTGACACAATAGACCACCATAATATGCTTAGTGCCCTCGCTGATTGCAGAATCGACCATCGCTACATCGACATCATTAAGCAATTATACAAGAACGCAAATGCTGTCATTAGACTTCATGAAGATACTCCTAGCTTCCAAATAGAGGGAGGTGTGCGGCAAGGGGATGTCATCTCCCCCAAATTATTTACCAACCTTTTAGAGTACATGTTCAAACGCACAAACATCGAGAACCTCGGCATCAACATTAATGGTGAAAAACTTAGTCACCTTTGCTTCGCCGATGATCTGATATTAATTACAAATGATCTCAAAGAAGCGCAAGAAATGATGAGCGAGCTGAACCTAGCATCCAGAGAGGTTGGGCTGAAAATCAATATAGGCAAAACACAGTTCATGACAAATCTAGTTGCCAGTGAAAACCTAACAGTGAACAACTTAAACATTGAGCAAGTATACTCCTACAAATACTTAGGCCAGGAGATTCGATTGGGAAGGGATAATCAAACCTGCGAAATTGGCAGAAGAATAGGTCTTACATGGGCAGCCTTTGGAAGATTGATCTACATCTTAAGTTCTGATATTCCCATGTGTCTTAAGAAGAAAGTCTTCGACCAATATATTTTACCAGTACTAACTTACGGAGCCGAAACACTGACTCTAACAAAGAACACCGCGAACAAAATAAGAGTAGCGCAAAGAAGCATGGAAAGAATAATGTTAGGCTTATCCCTGAGAGATAGAGTTCCAAACACAGAGGTGAGAAGGAGAAGTGGAGTAACAGATGCCATCACAAAAATATCGACTCTAAAATGGAACTGGGCGGGTCACCTAGCCAGAATAAACGACGGCAGATGGACTAGAAAAATAACTGAATGGAGACCGCGAGACCACGCTTTCCGCAGCAGAGGCAGACCGCCCACTCTTTGGTCAGATGATCTGAAGCGCATCCAAACCAACTGGTTAAATGCAGCACAGGATAGAGGGAGATGGAAATCTTTACGGGAGGCTTATGTCCAGCAGTGGAGCTGTGTGATGATGATGATGATGAATGTATTTTTGTTATCAACGACTACTTTATTGTGATCGGTATTTCATATCATATTCATTTAACTGTACAAAAGATTTGAAGAGTAATTAGTGAATTTTATTCGGCCTTATATTGGTCTTATAACTGTAAGCAAATGGAAGTCGAATTGATATGTTAGTTAATGTGTTGTTAGCATTTAAAACTTATTGTCTATTTTATATATATTTAGTCTTATATTTATTTAATTGTGATAGCATATTGAGGGACTAATCGCTGTTGTACAATTTGCATAGATTTTGGTGGTGCTTTTAATTAATTATTATTGTGATATTTATTTCGCCTTATCTTCCAAAAACGTATTATGATATATGCAGCAACAAGCGATATGGAGAAATGTTTCTACTCTAAGCAAGGAACTTCACCTAACCGTCTCCGACAAAAGACCGTTATTTTCGTAGACATAGTGGAAATCACGTCTGGTAACCTTCGTCGGATGTGCTTCTGGTACGTGATGTCCTGTGCTTTGGCTGCAAAATTATTATACAACACAGTGCATTCGATAGCATTCATTGACTGCTTTTGTGCACAGTGACATGTAATATATAATACAGAATAACGGCAGATATGTATCAGCAAATATTTAGAACAGACAATTGGAACTAAAATAATGTCAATGATAGCCTTCATTGGAATAATTAGTTTTCTAAAAATCAGGAATGCTTTTAGCTGACGCTCAAGAATCCCATCTTTTAGATCCGATATATCCATCACTAGCGGGTAGATATCTCTTGATAAAAATGATCTTTCTACAAGGACGCCGAAAATTATAAAATGTCAAGAAGTTTAGCCATTTTCAATAAGATTTGTCCATGGTCTTTTAAACCCAACCTATTCAATATAATGTATTATTTATAATCTTATATTAAATTTCAAAAATGCAGAGCTCGTTAAGTAATTTCTATAGCCTTCAAGTTAATTACGAAACCAAAACCTACTTTAAAAAGTGAGTTTAAAAATTGCAGTATTAATATATATGCGCTCTGAAAAAGCCTCGGTTTCGTTTTAAATGTTATAGGTATTAAATGTAGTACTAGGTTCGGTTAATATTAGTTATGTTTAGTATAAAACATCAATTTCGAATATGGTACTTAAAATAGTTCAAATGCCGCCAACAGTACCTCGGCAGAATATTATGTTTAGGAACTTTTACAAAATGAATGGTAATTAATGTCCCTTAAAGTTTTTACTAATCAAAAATCCCTCAAAATTGCATTGGGTATGTTGCCCTATAATTTAAGTATATTCCAATTGTCTTCTATGAACTGAGTATGGCATTTGACTGTGTCCTCCTGCGCAATAGCATATAACATACATGCCTTGAACTACAGAGCTCATATTTTCAAAATTGCATACAGCAGGTGACTAGCCCCAGGGTTCGACGCTAGTTTCTGTTGTTTTTTGTTTGCGTCAATGTCTTATACTATGCCTACGCAAGAGCCGAATGTCCAATGTTTGTCAGATGAAATGTGGTTGCTACCACATATGACTCTGAACCTGTATTAAATTAGATAGGGTAGATTAGTCTGCCTGGTGTTCACCTGGATACTAAACTGTAGTGAAACAATCATATCAAATTAGAATAATTTAGAGGCTTATGGGCTATTAGCCTCTGCACTGCGATCCCTTCAGATCTACTATGTCTGCCTTTAAAACTGCCTGATCTAACCCCGTCTTCTCCATGAGACGCCATATCTCCGTATATCTAGAGCTCTTGGTTTTTCTTCTCCCAGCGTAAAGAGCCTTAGCCTTGATAAGCCGTCGTAATGGCAAAGTATGTGTACTTCTGTTTCTCCCCTTCCTGGCCAGCAGTTCTTCTGCCAGTCCAATAATGCATATATGTTTGTTGAGGATACAGTGACACGTTAGAAGCACAACTATATTATTCTAGTGGTATTTCTTTTCTGACTTGGTAGATAGTCTGCAAACTTTTGGCCTGGTTCGCTGTTCTACCATTCTTGAGATTTCGTTTGCATCCTTCTTGATACTAGCTTTTTATGTAGGTTTTGCTATACTGCAGAAGGTTTTTGGACTATTCAGAGCTATTCTGGTTCCTTCTCAGGCGATTGAATTAATTTCTTCGTCACTTTTGTACGTTATTTGTGCTGGTATCCAGACCAAGCTCAGTATGTTACATTCAATTAACTGCTTTAACTCAAAACTGTGTTGGGACTGTATAGAAGCCCTAAAAGAGCTGGGCAGTAGAAACAGACTGACCTTAGCCTAGGTACCAGCACATGCAGAGTGCAAAAGTAACACAGAGGCTGTTCCATTAGCCGGAGAAAGAGCCAGAATAGCTCTGAATGGACTAGAACCCTCTTGCATTATAGTAAAGGCTGTAAAATGGAGCTAAATGAAGCTCCCAAGAAAGATTCAGCAACCAGATATTTCTATAAAAAATATTTATATACAAATTTTCAATTTTCAATCTAGCTCACCCCATAACGATCATTCTATTGGGACATGTAGCCGACACGGGCTGTAGCAGGATCATCTTACAGCAAAGACTGTAGAATCACCTATGTAAATCCAGAAATACTGCTATTTCCTGGTAACGGATGAGTTTTTGCTTGAAAAATGTCCAGAGTGGGAATCACCAGTCAAGGATTTTAAAATATATCAAATAGAACCTATCACCCGTTGCCTTTTACCCGATAGACGGTTTAGGTCACAAGGTGAAATATTCTAGAGCTTTGTATTAATAGTTTTAATAAATTTGAATAGATTTTAGTTGATTTACAATTTAAAATGGGTTTTATAATGTACCCCTATAATTTTACTGTATGTATTTTTATAATATATTTTTATTATGTAATTATTTTTTCAATTTGGAAAGTCTTAATAAACTTATGACGTGTGGCAATACTGTAGAGGTATATGGTACGGACACATGAATTTTAATTTGATTTCACTGGAGATATCCGCTCTCTTCTAGTAAAAACTTTATTTGACGCCAGTTAAAACCCTTTAGTTTCCAGAATTATTTTTGTTAATAATATGAATGGAAAAATGTACTTCTTTCTAAAAAAATCGTTTTGATATCGTTTTATGCATGATATATCATACGCTGGGATTGATGGGGTATTATGGGCACGGGCATGGGAATTATGTTAACGCAAATGTATACACAAAAACGTACTGCAAGACAAACATTTATTATTTATAAGTAAATTATCAATACATATTTGGGTAACCTCAAACCTTTAAAGGACACTGTTGATGATATAAACCAAAGCATTTTAGGCATGAAAACTTTGCACACTTTACATATTTTCCACAGCGGTGCTGAGTTTCTTGCCTATCATTCCAATGTTCTTTTCCATCGACCATTGGATAGGAATTTTGATTTGGCACCTCTGTTTGATGTTAAAGATGATGAAGATAAAATTGCAATTTCAAGTGATGGTATATTTTTGTTTTTAGTTTGTTAGCACTACCGTACAAATACCACACTTGACTATAGAACCATCTAGGCCAATACCAATTGTTTGATCTGATTCTTGATCTGTGCAGACGCCTCATTTGGTCAAATCGATCTTCACCACCCATTCCTTTATTGTAAAGATTTATTATAGATGGTTGATCAACTTCAACGGATGATTGTCTTTTTTTGATCAGTGTTTGCGGGAGTCTTTCGTTTTATATACACCTTCTTCGTCGGTATTTGAAATCACTGTTATCTAACAGATGTCGTGCCAACGCCAATGTGTCAATGATATACAGTGTGGAGAAAAAGTATAGACTGCCTCTAATAATTAGGTGTTATGAAAAACGCTCGAACATGTCAATTTAAGTTTTTCAGTTACCCACATTCTGACTGGATTCATTTGTTTTTTTATTGACATCTGTCAAAAATATGACGTCATCGACATTTTTTTTAAATGGCAATATATGGCATGTGATACATCATTTGAAAGGTCTTTTCTCACTCAGTATGTTCCTAGAGTTTTGGGCGATTCTATTACGCCGTTTCAAAATGGCGACCGTTCAATAGTAAAAAATTATCTTAAGTTAACTCCTAGTAAAAAGAAATTTCTTATTTGTAAAACAAAACTCTTAATCAATTGCCAATCACACTAAGAAAGTCCTAAGAATGTAACATTCAATGCATGTCTCATTAATAGTTGTGGCACCGAATATTATGTTAGTTAATATTCGGTGGTTGTGGTTATAGACACCATTTTTCTTACTTTTAGGTGTAAGTTAATGAACTTACTAATTTTATTGTTGGTTTTAAAGGCAATTTTGGCATTCATATTTTTATTTTTTATATACTGTGATATTTTTTTGTGTTAAATTTCCTGTGTGTGTTAAAATTTGATAATTGTTAAGTTCATTATAATTAATTTTTGGGTACACCAATTCTAAAGCTTTTTGGGTATCGCAATTTTTAATTAAATTATCAACAATGTTAGCCTTATAACCATTATTCACAGCAATTTGTTTGATTATATTAATCTCTTTATTGTAATTATCTTCAGACAAAGGAATGTTATTTATTCTATGTATAAAACTATAAAATGCTGTCATTTTTTGATTGTACGGATGGTTAGAAGAGTTGTGAATAATTATATCCGTATAAGATGGTTTGCGGTAGATGTCAAAGGTATGTTTATTGTTTACATTTGAAATTTTGAGGTCTAAAAAATTAATAGAGTGTTCCTGTTCCAATTCTACTGTAAATTTAATATTGGGATGTAATGTGTTAATAAATTCTAAGAAAATGTCTAATTGTCTTGACGTCCCATTAAAACAAACTAAAATGTCATCCACATATCGATATCAATATAAGCAATATTTGCTAAGATGGTGTTCATGTATTGATTTCTCTAAATTATCCATAAAGATTTCAGCTAAAATAGGACTAAGTGGATTACCCATTATTAAACCTTCGATACAAGTGTAAATCTTATCGTTAAATTCAAAATAATTTTGATCCAAACATAATGAAAAGCAATTTAAAATATCCTGTTTTATTATTTGATTAATGTGGTTCTTATCTAAGATAATTTTAATTAATTCTAACACTTCAATCGGTGGTACACTACGAAATAAATTTTTAACATCAAAAGAAATAAGTTTAGAGTTAGATGGTAAAGTAACATTTTTAATCTTATTCACGAGGTCATAACTATTTTTAATCGAATATTTAGATTTGAAATTACAATGTTTACCTACAATGTGAATTAATTCTTCAGAGTGTTTAACAGCAAAGGCTGTACAATACGAAACTACAGGCCGAATAGGCATATCCTGTTTATGAAATTTGATTAAAGAATATAATTTAGGTATTTGTGGTTTCATTAACACAAGGTTAGGTTTAACGTAATCCGGAAAAAATGCTAACTTCTTTAACAACTTCTTTTACAATTTTCTGATAGTGTAATGTAGGATCCGAATTAATTTGTAAATATTTCTCTGGATTTAAAAAGTTTAATTTTTATTAATGTAGTCTAATTTGTTTAAAGCTATTATAGTTTTTCCTTTGTCGGCTCTAGTAAAAATAATGTCTGAGTCAACAGATTTCTTATTTATGGATTTAATTAATTGGGAATCGTAATTATAATATCTTTGTTTATAGGAAGTTATGGTATTAGCTGATAAATATTTATCTAAATTAGATAAATGTAAATTAGAAGGAATTAATTCACATTCTACCCCTAGTTGGTACTTAGTATTGATATTATTGTTACTTAAATTATGGTTAAATCCTTTATTTAGGATATTAATTTCAGATGTATTAAAACTAACCTCAGTAAAATTAACAAATCTATTATAAAATTGATGATCTGAATAAACTTTAGAATTATTGATATCATTGTTTGTTTCTTTAAATTTGAATTTTAATCTACGTAACTTATCGCTTTGAATTATGAATTTTTTGTTGATATTATCACCAATAAAAACCCTAATTTTGTTGTCTAATAAGTCAAATTCCAAATTACTTAGTCTTCTTGCGAGTTCCATATGTATTACCTTCAAATAAATGTTTAAAATATCCCTCTTTTGTACTGAGTCTTCCTGTCTTGGATAAGCCATTTTTTCAATCCATATTGTTGTGCAATTTTTGCTGACGTGCTATTGTTGTTGGTTTTCAGTTTCATGTAATTGGGAAACACTTTAAATTTCACACACTGGTTGAAGAACCAAATATTTTGCGAACACTTACGGCACTTTAGCATAATTTTAAAGTATTGATCGGCTAAAAAACTCGTTTGAGCTTCTAATACATATTGAAAATAAAGGTAAAAAATTAAATCTGGAAATCAATAAATATAAAAAATTGAATATATTACTTAACGAACAAACTGATTTTGGGTTTTCTCCGTTATTGAACCTTTCCTAGAAATTGTTAAATTGTTTCCTTTGCTATTCATAAGGCGCCTGGGCCAAGATTATTTTTTGTAATTTACCTGCAACAGCGGAACTATATGATTTTACAATATTTTAGTGTAACTATTCACATTTGAAAAAGACGTTACCGTCGAAACACGTGTCATGTTTAAATAAATTTAGTGGAAATCTTTAAGTGGTTTACTTATTTAAGTGGTTCTTAGTTATGGATCTCCATCAAGTAAAGGCTAATTCGATTAAATTCTTAAAAAAAAAATAGTAAGATTAGGCAAATCAAATAAACCATCAAAAATTATTGTCAGTTTGACAAATGGCAACATTAGTAAGTTTTTACTATCATCGCTTTGTATTCAAAATGTTTTCTTTTTATAAAAAAAAGTGTCGCTCAGTGGAAAAGACCGTATTGAAACTCTTATAATGATTGGTTACGGAGATCGTCGCAGATCTACTAACGAGATACGTGAACTTTTTAATTAAATTCATCCAGACCGAACGCCGATTTCGCAATCCACCATTTGCAAGATTTTTAAGAAAATACGAGGAACATGGTCATGTTAAAAATTTTCCTAAAAGTGGAAAGCCGAAGGTACATGAAAATATTCAGCTTGACGTCCTATTGGCTGTTGAAAAAAAAATCCGCATACTGCCAGTCGGCAAATAGCACTTGATATGGGAATAAGGCACAAATTTGTGCAAACAATTTGGCACAAAGAAAAATACTACCCTTACAAAGTCTGGCTGGTACACAAATTAAATGAGGATGATTTCGACCGAAGACTGCAATTCTGCGAAATCATGCAACCAATTTGTCATCAAGATGAAAACTTTGCAGCCAATATTTTATTTTCAGATGAAGCGACTTTTTACCTTAACGGTACTGTAAACAGGCAAAATTGTCGATATTGGTCCAATGAAAATCCACGATGGATTCAAGAAGCTCGTAATTAATCACCTGAGAAACTTAATGTATGGGCAGGCATATTGAAAGATAAAGTGTTAGGGCCAATTTTATTTGAAGGAAATCTTACTGGTAAAGATTACTTGAATTCTTTGCATTTTGATCTTTCGCCAGCTTTAGTCACTTTTTATCCTGACTACAATAGTCCCGATTTGCCCAGTTCAAACATTTGGCCACAACAAACTATGCAAGAGAAGTTCGGAAATATCTCGATTTAATGTTTCCAGGAAAATGGATTGGACGACGGGGTCACGTTGAATGGCCACCCAGGTCACCTGATATGACCCCTATGGACTTTTTTTCGTGGGCTTATTTGAAATCTAAGGTGTTTTTTTTAAATAGACCAAGAAATATTGATGATTTAAAGTGCCGCATAAGAATGGTAATACGATAAATTTCACCAGAAATATTACAAAGTGTTCAAGAAGAATTTATTTCTAGACTTGGGCACGGTCAAGTAGCCAACGGACATCACTTTCAGCATTCACTGAAATAAGTTTTTTCCATTTAAGTGTTTTATCATTAGCAGATCTTTTTTTTTGTATTATTATTTCTATAAATTATGATTGATTGTTCTTCTTTGTTATGTTCTTGTTTTTTTTTTATTTAATACTGCTCGCTGTTTTAGTGTAAGTATCAATAAAACCATTCTCAATAGTTTGCTTCTTTTTCTAATGAAATAAAAAAGAGTTTTCCTTTTACTGGGAGTTAACTTAAGATAATTTTTACCATTGAACGGTCGCCATTTTGAAACGGTGTGACAGAATTGCCCAAAAATCTATGAACATACTGAGTGAGAAAAGACCTTTCGAATGATGTATCATATGCCATATATTGCCATTTAAAAAAAAAAGTCGATGACGTCATATATTTGACAGATGACGATAAAAAACAAATGAATTTTGTCAAAATGTAGGAAACTGAAAAACTTAATTGACGTATTCGAGCGTTTCTCATAAAACTTAATTATTAGGGGTAGTCCATACTTTTTTTCCACACTGTATGTACTGTCTCATACATAACATAACCTTTTTAAAACCTTTCAGGGGGGGGGGCTTATTCTATTCTATTTAATCCGATCTGATTGTGCCCACGCAGAAAAGCTCCTAATAAACTAATTGAAGTAAAATAGTTATCAATAAAAAAAAACGCTTCGTGCTGGTAGAAGTGGTAAACAAACCCATTTTCTCTATAACGCTGCTGCCAAGAATTTTGCTTTCAGTTTTGTCTCCCTTACCAGTATAAATGTCAAACTTTATTTGAAGGCTACGTACATGACACCAAAATTAAGTCAAATCTAATCAACTATCTCTAACGAACTGGTTCATACCGCGCTTGCCATAATAACGCTCCATGCATCGCTTCATCTGTAGAAATTATTTTCCAATGGGTCGGACAAATTCCTCAGATATTTTACTTAAATGTTCCACCACAGGTTTGATTTTGTAAATTGTGTCGTTCTTATCAATTTGTGAATTGTCACATGAAAAAGGTGGGGAATGCATTCAAATTTGTTTTGTGACAAGGAGTGACTAACTAAGAGCTTGTTGGTAGCAGGGCGCGGTTCGCGACAGCAACGTCTTGATAGAACTGGACTATTCCCAGTTAGTAAGATTATGGGAAGATAATTATTGTATAGATCATCGGGTGTTATCGAAACATTGTTATTAAACCTCCTTTTATCGGCATATTTTTTGGTTTCTGTTTTGTTGTTAAATGATATTTTCACAGAAAAAAAATTAATTGGCGCCATATTTTTCTGTAATATTTGACTAAAAATATCGGGTTCTTTTTTCTCTGCTATCTCGATTTTTTTTCTCGTATGGAAAAGTCCACTTTTTCCATTCTTTGGGTTCTACTATTCTTTTCACTTTCGTTTTGGATTTTCGACCTTTTATTTGTTAACTAATGTTTTAATCGTATAAAAAATGGAATATGCCATTTAAAAAACACCTTATCCATAACGTGATCCTTTTATTTTTGCTCAAATGTTTTTTGGTGGCCTTTTTGAATTCTAAGGAAAAATTACATTGATTGACTATTTTAGATTTTTTCAAAAATACAAGGAAGGTAAAAAGTAAGTCCCTGTTCACTCCCCGTTGGAAGACCCTGTACCTAGTGCGATAGGCACATTTTTAGGTTATAACATGGAGCATTAACATAAATGAAACTTTTTTAGTATGTTTTTCTATTGTTCTTTAAAGCGATTTTGATTTTAGATTTTAAATATTTTTTTATCTTTTGGCAGTGTCGAATGATTTTTAAATATCTTATTGCTTTATTCAGTTATAATTTATAAATTGACTTATAACGTCTGACAATATTATGTATGTATTTATATGGCACGGATAATGAATTTGAGCTCCTAAATGCTTTAATATTTTTTTACAAAATTTGGGAAATAAAATAAGCATTTTGGGGAGACCTATTTTCAAAATATAACTAACACTTGCCCAAATTTAACCAGTGGCGTCGGTTTTGTATGGAAACTTAGGTACGCCATTCACATTTAAAAAAAATCTGGTCCTTATTTTATTAAGTTTTTGATACAAAGAACGCTCTAAGCGAAAATTTTATTTCTTAAGTCAGAACAGAAATTTACGACAGCGTCCTGGGGTCACACGAGAATTATTTTTTTAAAACAACTCTTAGATAAAAGTCAGGATTCTGAGATAAAAAGTCAGAATTCTCAAATAAAATGTCAGAATTCTGAGATAATAAGACAGATTTCTAAGATAAAATTCAGATTTCTGAGATAAAAAGTCAGAATTCTCAGATAAAATGTCAGAATTCTGAGGATAAAAAGTCAGATTTCTGAGATAAAAAGTCAGAATTCTGAGATGAAAAGTCAGAATTCTGACTTTTTATCTCAGAATTATGACTTTTCATCTCAGTATTCTGACTTTTAATCTCAGAAATCTGACTTTTTATCTTAGAAATCTGTCTTATTATCTCAGAGAGATAAAAAGAGATCAAAAGTCAGAATTCTGAGTTAAAAAGTCAGAATTCTAACATAAAAAGTCAGAAGTCTGAGATAAAAAGTCAGAATTCTGAGATAAAAAGTCAGAATTCTGAGATAAGAAGATAAATAGTAATGTTAGTGCTTTATATTTATCTATAAATAAAGGTTGCTCCAGACCCAACAACACTTTAAGCCTTGTTTTATGCACTCCAATATGACTACGATTGCTAACTCTAGCATTCTGGATCGATATTACGATATTTCTTGCGTAATCTTTTAAACTCAGAATTCTGACTTTTTATCGCAGAATTCTGACATTATATGTCATAATTCTGGCATTTTATCTCAGAATTCTGACTTTTTATCTCAGAATTCTGACTTTTTAACTCAGAATTCTGACTTTTTACCTCAGAATTCTGACTTTTTGTAGCAGAATTCTTACTTTTCGTCTCTGAATTCTGACTTTTTATCTCAGAATTCTGATCTTTTTATCTCAGAATTCTGACTTTTATCTCAGAATTACTCTGCTCTGCTCTAATTTTTTATCCCGAAATTAAAGCTAGATATGGAAACCATATCTGAGAGGACAATAAGTTTGTATTGTCAGCTGCTCAATCGAAAAAAAAATAAAATTAAAAGAAGTCAGTGGCGTATATTTTTTTGCTCAATGGTATTTTTTAAAATACCCTGAGGGACGCCACTGAACGTAATAATTTAAATGTAATGAAAGCTAAACTAACCACTCATGGCTCCAAACAAGAGCCCCCGAAATTCGAACAAAATCGGCCAGAGGCTAAGATATCCGAAAAAACTATTTACTTTGAAATTAAAATCATGCTACGGCACTGGCATATTATATTAATTTTTTTTATAAATCTTTAGTTCGTTTGGAACAACAAAGTATTGTCATTTGATACGAAAAATTGTTCGAAAATTCACTCAATACAGAAGAGAAATACTGAAATAAAAAAAAATAAAATATTTGTAAGAAATAATAGTAACGCCTTAAATAAAAAAGGAAACAGTGACAGAAACATTGTTTTTGGTTAGCTGCTGACAATACAAATCTATTGTCTTCTCAATTCTGTGCCGTATTCATTAATGAATGTTGGCAACAACTTCGGCAAAATTTTCTCGGCTGTAGCTGCTCTAATCAATGTATGAGTACTCATATGTGTCCAGTCTCTGATATTTTTGAGCCAGGAGCATCTTCTTCGACCTCGTCCGCTTTTTCCATCGATTTTCCCTTCCATGAAGTGCTGTAAGACGTTGTATTTATCATTTCGGTATAGGTGTCCCAGGTATGCTGTTTTCCTTTTTCTTATAATTGTTAGCAATTGCTTTTCTTTGTGCATTCTTCTAAGCACCTCTTCGTTTGTAATGTGTTCTGTCCATGATATGCGCAGCATTCTTCTGAATACCCAGAGTTCGAACGCGTTTAATCTCTTTTCCGTATTAGCATTAGCCTTGAGTGTCCAGGCCTATAGTAACACTGAGTGTATGTAACATTGCACGAATCTGTATCTTGTTGCCAGTTGAAGGCTACGGTTGGTAAGTAACTGTTCCTTTCATTCTTAGGAAAGACGATCTTGTTTTAACCTCTCCAGATCCGGGTCTCCATCTTCCGTCAACCAGCAGCCAAAGTATTTGAATTTTGCTACCTTCATGATTTGTTGGTTATATATTGTCAATTGGGCTTGTGTTATTGGTATTTTGCTGAATATCAAGAGTTTTGTTTTCATAGTGTTTATTTTTAATCTAACTGAGTCTCCTTCTGGAGTTATTGCACCCATCAAGCGCTGTAGACCCTCAGGGCTATCCGCAATCACTGCCGTGTCGTCGGCATATCGTATATTGTTAAATAACTCACCATTTACTTTTATGCCGTCTTCAGTGCTTTCTAAAGTTTTTCTAAAGATCTCTTCTGAGTAGATATTAAACAATAAAGGTGAGAGGACTCGGCCTTTTCTAACGCCTCTTTTTATTGGAATAACATCGGTGTTTTCATTATCCAACCTTATTGTGGCATTCT
>MU191370.1:0-31336 GCA_016904865.1 Pissodes strobi
GGGCTAAAACATATCGGAACAGATTAAAAATATTAAGGTAAGTTGAAATAAACTTAAATAGCCGAATTTCGGCGACTAACTAAAATTAACCAACATTATTAAAATTGGTTAAAACGTATCGGAACCGGTGCAAATGACTAAAATAAATTAAAACTCACTAAAACTAACCGAGAACTGATTGAATGAGTAACCAAAAGCATTCACAAGTAACCAAAAGCACCAAAACGGGCTAAAACGTATCGGAATAGGTTGCAAAAAATAAAATAAGTTAAAACTAACCAAAACGAATCGAATTTTGGCGACAAACCAACACTAACCAAAAAGATTAAATTTGATTATAACGTATCGGGGTCGCTTCAAATGACTAAAATAAAATGGAACTAACTGAAACTGGCCGAAAGTTGATTGAACGACTAACTAAAGAAACTAGAAATAACCAAAAGCACCAAAACGAGCTGAAACAAATCGGAAGTGGTTAAAATTATTATGACTAATTATATATTAATCGATTTTCCTATCAAAAAGGGGAGGGTAATATTTTAGGTCTTCATATCTGCACCTTTTTTAATTATTATTTTTTTAATTATGATAATGTTTAATATTAATGCTAAAAATGCTGTTCTTTAATTATTTATATTATAAACACTCGTGTGTCCTTTTACTTTTTAAACTCTGCTTTCAGAACCTATTCGAATTACAATACAAATCACATTTTTATTCATCATTTTTAATGCCCCCCCGGTTGCATTTTTGCGAAGGACTGTGAATTTTATCCCCAATTGAGTCCTCTACATGACTTAAATCGTGCATTGTTGATAAAACTAAAACTGATTTATTTGCTTTTTTTAACAATAGGACCCTAAGGCCCAATCTTCGTGAAAGCCGAAACATTGAAGAATTTTCGCTTCACATCTTGTTCCGTTAAAGTTCTCGTGGAATCTCTTTATCAGAGGTACGGTGGTGAACGAATTATCTCCAGTAACATTTCTATTCGATCCTGATAGTGGTTCTACCAAACGCACAACAACTTCTTCTCCTGAGTTGCTCACTTGAAAAGGCCCGTCAGGTTGCTTACCAACGTATACCTACAAGTTGCAAGAATAAGCCGTTTCACTGTCAACAAATGCCATTACCTTTAGACTATATTTAGCCGGTTTGCTCGGTATATATCGGCCTCTAAACGCTAAAAGTTGTTCGTAGTGATGAGCGAGACTGGTCCTGGTCTTGCAGTCTCGGTCTTGGTCTTGCAAAAAAAGCAAGACCAAGACCAAGACCGAGACCGTCTTTTGATTAGCAAGACCAGGACCAAGACTGTGTATACAAGAACACGACCAATACCAATACCATGTCCTGCAACTTGCAACTCTTTTACTTTTTAAAATTTAAATTGTTTGCATATTACATTAAATTTAATATTTTGGGTGGAATTTAGACTAGCTTTGTGAATTAGTGTTTTCGAAAGAAATGTATAGGTATATTTCTGAATTCTGTAAAATCATTATCATGCTAAAGTTAACATAAAAATATATGAGGGTTGGGTAGACACTTTTTCCTAGGGTACATTTGAAAATTAAAAGGTACGTATCAATAATTAATTCGATTTTTAGTTGGTAGATAATTGGTGTGGTACTGGTAAATGTTCGATTGTTAGATTTTTATATACGGAAATCAAATTCGAAAGAGTCTGAGATTATTTTATTGTTTTGTATTGTTTTTTCTTTTTAATCTTACGCCTTCCAAGACCAAGACCAAGACCAAGATAGCACATTAGTTTGCAAGATCAAGACCAAGGCTCTATGTGCAAGAACAACACCAAGACAAAGGCCATGCAAGTCTTGGTCCTGGTCTTGCTTTACTCATCGCTAGCTGTTCTTCCACCTTCAGATATTCGCCAGGCAAAAAGTACTTCTGGAAATTATTCACTAGTAAATCAGACGCATCCCGGATTGGCGCCAATTAATCAATTTCTGTACGCGTAGTTCTATCTTTGATATAATCAAATCGCACATCGCATTAGAGATCGAAATCTAAGGTCACTCAGTAGCAAGATTCTAGACCGATACCTCTTGAGTTGTTCGAGAGATTGTGCAAATTATTACGTTATTATGAATGAATTGCTTACAGCCATTGGGACTGTAGTAAGGCACCATGCCTTCATACACAGAATGCATTTCTTTAAAAATGGCGTGCATCTTCAATGAATTTTCTATTCAAATATTGAAAAAGTGGCCTGATTTTTCCAAATTTATCATTTGCATTCAACATCGTGTTATCTATATCAGACAAATTTTTGGCTATTACGCCATCTCAGTTATAGGCTTTTTCAACAAGGCCGCTTCGGCTCTGGCCACAGGGTATAAAAAGCACAAGTGCTAGTTTAGTGACTCTAACGAAGCTGAAAATCCCAAAAGAACTGGAAAATGCTCGACGTTTTGAGGAACAAATCTACCCCCGTTGTCAAGAACGAGAAATCTAAAAATTAAAATGTTTAGTACATGCAAATAACAGTAAAAGGTTCGTGCACATTGTCAAGTTTTTGAATTTACGTTGACACTATGACAAAAATTTGTTATTTGCCAGCGAGCATTTTCCCACATTTACGTTTGAAATACTGAAAATCAAAGTTTTCGGCCACCCTGAATGAAGCTATTAGAATGCACTATGGAAGAATTATAAACATAACCATTAAATTTAAATGGATGCACAGAGTAACGATAATTATAAAAGCCGTGAGAGAAATGAAAAAAATATAGTTACAACCAAGAAATATGCAATAGTTGCATCATATTGTGAGCGGGGAGAAGTACCATATCCATTTGAGCCACAAGCGGTACTGGATAGTGGGAACACGCCAATCATGGTTGCGGAATTTTACGAGAATTTGTCGCGCCTTAGTGATTGCCAACATTCATAACAAAAAAGGGACTTGAAAATGAAAACATAACAGACTCTTTTGAAGGCGTTTGTACATATTTATTTTAGTATTATTTTTAATTATTATTTTGAGCTACTATTCATCTAGACTTATTTCAAAAAGCATGCAAATGTTTTCTGCTTCTTATCTCCTATTTTATCATTAGTTATGACATTTGTTTCAATGATTTATAAGCATTACTCCAAAACATTTTCCTAATTAGCAATTCTAAAGAATGGCACTAAACTTAAGCAAACAGTCGTATAGTAGTAATTTACAAGTTTGTTCTGCCCTTTATTAGCATAATTACGAGAAGGATTGTTTCTTGAGCAACCAGCAATTTAAATTATTTTTAAAAGCAATTTCTCACTGAAATTCGTTGATGACTGTGAACTTAATATAATATAGTGTCATAGTAGTTGGTGAGGTCATGTTAAATATTTAGCTGGTGGATTTATGATGTTACGTCCTGCCCCAGATTGTTTTCTTACCGTTTCAAGCAAATATAAACATCTGTTTTCATTTATCCAGCTTTTCTAATTATGGTCTAAATTGTTCTCAATCATAGCGGATTGTGAAGAAAGTGGTAACAATGGACCAAAGCAGGTTGATTTCATAATAAATATTTACGATTTAAGTGAGTTAATAGCTTCATTATTTAATGCGTGTGAAATTTGCACAATGAGTGCGTAACATGGGTTGTGCAATTTCACAAGTATATTAACGAGATTAACTCATTTATATTGTGCAATATTTTACCTATATCCGACTGCAATAAGCCTAGGTTTTTATTAAAAAAACACGTCTATCTTGGCTCATTTGTGTGCCATCAAACTTACCTGTTTGCACTCCGGTAGCGCTATTCTGCGCCACTAAAGGCAATATGTAAACTTAATATAGTTATTATCCTAACAAGTGCCGAAAGTTATACTTTTTCACATGCGACTGCCGGTGCCCTAACGACGCCGACGCGAAGCAGAGCTCGGGCAAGCAGTTAAGGGCGGAAAAGATACTTTCGCATGAGTTAGGATCCGTCTTGTTTCTACAAGCGCAATAAAACGACATTTCTCAAAATAATTTGTGTTTTCAATTTTCAAAAATGTATGTTATCTATTATGTTTAATAATATTAAACGCACAATTTACTGCACTCTACAGGCTTTATTGCTGATGCTAATTTGTTGGTGTATTTGTAGTAAAGCAGGTACCTTACTGCTTACTGCACGCATTCTATTTTGTATTATCACTGATTGACAAAATTTTATATCCAGAGGCTTCGAGATATCCGTTTGCCACAGTGGTCGATTTCCGTCCGCCTAGCATTTTTATGTTAGTAATTTCTTTCCCAGAATCGGCCAAAAAGGAGCTGAAGAACGTATAGCATTGAGGATCTGGAAGAAGAAGCCTTGTTTGGTATGCAATTTAGATCGCATTTTTCCAAACGAATTTACTCCTGAATTGAATAAAAAGACGATGATGAGGAGTATGTGAAGGTTCCAAAGATGCATTAAAGAATAAACTGTTGTTAACTTCTTTCGAGATTACAAATGCTCTTAAATAATGATTTTTTGAGTCAACAATCGGTATGGTGACGAAGCTTTCTTCCTTCTTATCTTTATTACAGTTTTTATCATTGAGAAACGATACCAGAAGGTATTGGGATTTATAATTTAGCTTAGATCCAAAAAATTAGCCAGAAAATCCTCTTCTTTGTATCTTTTAACACCTTTTCCCGAGTTCACTTAAGAAAATTGTTAAATTGTTTCTCATACCTTTCTTGAGACATGGCTGATAATAGTTCCAAATTGGCAACAGCTACTGCTTCTAGAATGCTTTCGGGTATTTCTTCTTCTGCAGATTCTATTACTTTTTTAATTTTTTCGTTTGGTTTTGACTTTGGCAAACATTTAACGTTATTGCAACCAATGTGTAACCCATGTCGTCAAAGCTTTAAATGAATGACCTTGTTGACCAATAGATTGGTTCAGAAAATAAATTAAATATTTATTTATTTTTTTATGAAGAAATTAAGCGAAATGTTTCGAAATTTAATAATTACATTACTGTGTTAGAATTTAGCCAAAATTTTTATGTAACGCTCTTGAAAAACTTACGCACGCACTAGTGCTGAAAAGAACTTTAGTGCGGGAAAGGCTCATTTTCTAAACTAAAAATGTTTCCCGTATGCTTGTAGAAAAAATAATTTTGTTGTCACTACTTTGCAAAGCTTCCACGATTCTCTGATGAGCGTTTCGGAGAGTATTCCCGCCTATATAGAAAAACAAACATCTAGAGCCGTTGCAGGCTTGCTCCTAGAAAAATCAAAAGCCTTTATACTCTGTATATAATGAATCCCTACCTGATAAAATGATGACCTTACTGGAAGTTTGTTCTAACAGAAATCAGATTTGCGCTTCGGTCCAAAAAAAATTGACGTTATATCGGTAATGATGTATTGAAAGAACAGTATATAAGTATGCAAATGTACATAACATCATAATTTGCAAACTTATCCATTACTTAAAAGCCTTCATCTTCCTAAGTGTTTTATTCAATGATACGTACAATGATGGCAATTAAAATGGACAAAAATATCAGAAAATATACAAATTTAGTAGCGTCCCTCAAGAGAAAACCTGAAGGATACTGCCTAAAAAAGTGTGTGAAGGAAAACAGATAAGCAGATGATGAAAAAATATTTGCTAAATATATTCTATACATGCATGTCTTATTTCTATGATATTTGGTATATTGTCGCGTATAGAAAATTGTGTAGGTATTGAGAATGACCCTGCACTTTAAATTGTTTATAGGACGGCTTGCGTCACTCAATTTAGTTGGTTGGCGTGCAGGTTATATAGCTCAGATTATGGATCGATCTACGTCAGGTGAGAAGGGATAATAAAGAAGACACTTTGGTAAGACAATAATAGCGTCTGTTTAGGTTGAAGGAAATCTCAGCTTACTTCGACAATATTTATTAAATATTCAAATCAAAACGACAATGTTTCGACACTGAACAGTGTTATCCTCAGGGCTAAAAATCAAAGGACGGTCATTAGAATGCATAAATAAACGTAATTTTCTAAACACAAAGAATTTAAAATAATTATCTGTCTAACAGGATAAAGTTGAAAAATGTACAAACAACTATACAATTTCACTGATAGAAAAGTGATAGTCGTATATCATGAGTGCAAATCTAGATTGTATCCCCACCCATTCACCAACATCACAATATCCAGTATATAGGAAATTACTAATTATGTTATGATAAATGATGTTAAGATTTTGTGTATCTGTATTTAAATTAACATTGTATTTTGTATTGACATATTTCTAAAAAAATTATCTTTTTAAAATTTGTCTCCGAGTCCGCCACTTTAATTTCGTTGAAGTTAAAATTATGCCCTTCTTGAAAATTATGTTTAGCCAATCTGGTTCTGGGATTGTCCATGTAGGTAACATTACAGTCGCGTTTATGTTTCGAGGCCCTTTTCTTTAAATATTGTTTCGTGTGTCCAATATAACTGCAGTGACAACCACCACAGGGTATCTTATAGATAACACCACTCTTCAATTCATTTTTCGTACGGTTTTTAGTTTTAGCAAATAGATTGTTTACTGTTTTAGTATTATACATAGCAATCTGGATATTTGGGGCTTTTAGTTTTTTTGATATGGCTTCAGACAGTTTGGGTATGTAGGGAATTTTTTAATATTTAGTATTAGTTGATATGTTAATATCCGCAACCGATCATATTATTAGATTTGGTGGGCGTTGATTTAAAATACGATTAATTACACCCCTTGGATAATTATTGACCTTCAAAGTATGGTGGAGATTAGTTAGGTTAGCTTTCTAAAATTCTTTATTGCTCAGTTTAAAAATTTTATCCCGGATCTGTTTAATAATATTTATTTTTTTGATGTAAGGGATGACATGTATGGTAATTGAGAATTCTTTTTGATCTAGTGGGCATTTTATACAAATTGAATACTATTCTTTGATTTGAGTTGATAACCAATAAATCCAGAAATGGTAATTTATTTTCAACCTCTACTTCTACTGTAAAATCCAAGCTTATATTAAATGTTGTTTAATTTAGTTAAAACATGATTCACTTTATTGCTTGGAACCGCTATGATGGAGTCATCCACGTACAAAAAGAAGAATGGGATAAAAAACATAACAACATAATCCATGAAACAAAAAACTAAAAAACTAAAAACCCCAAATACCCAGATTGCTATGTATAATACCAAAACAGTAAACAATCTATTTGCTAAAACTAAAGACCGTACGAAAAACTAATTGAAGAGTGGTGTTATCTGTAAGATACCCTGTGGTGGTTGTCACTACAGTTATATTGGACAAACCAAACAATATTTAAAGAAAAGGGCCTCGGAACATAAACGCGATTGTAATGTAACCTACATGGATAATCCCAGAACTGGATTAGCTAAACATCATTTTCAAGAAGGGCATAATTTTAACTTCAATGAAATTTAAGTGGTGGACTCAGAGACAAATTTTAAAAAGATAATTTTTTTAGAAATGTGCTATATTCACAATACAAAATACAATGTTAATTTAAATACAGATACACAAAATCTTATCTTCATTTATCATAACATAACTAGTAATTTTCAATATACTGGATAGTGTGATGTTGGTGAATGGGTGGGGATAGAATCTAGATTTGCACTCGTGATATACGACACTGCGATTTAGTAGGTACCGATACAGCATTGTGACATCATGAGATTCATTCTTATTGATCGCTCGTCAAAATTGTAACTCGTAGTAATCTAGGTGCTTTTTGGTTGGTTCTCCCTGTTTGTGTGTTTTTACGTCCCTTTTTCATCATTCAGTTAGTTAAAATTTTATAATACTTCAGATTGTTCAACTTCTTATCAGTGTAATTGTATAGTTGCTTGTAAATTTTTCAACTTTATCCTGTTAGACAGATAATTATTTTAAGTTCTGTGTGTATAGAAAATTACGTTTATATATGTATTCTAATGACCGTCCTTTGATTTTTAGCCCTGAGGATGACACTGATCAGTGTCGAAACGTTGGCGTTTTGATTTGAATATTTAATAAATATTTTCCAAGTGAGCTGAGATTTTCTTCAACCTAAACATATTGTATTGTGGACGAATCTTCTTATCACTAATAATAGCGACTGTTGGTCAAAGACTTAATGAGACAATAATAACAACGTCCATTGATCAGTCACTATACCCGATTACTAAGGTGCGCATGTTTTTTCGATTGAGGTATACTGTTGAATTATTTATAGGTCTTTGATAACTGTTTTATAATATAGTTTTTAAGAGTTGTGCTGTGTTTTATTTATGGCGTGTTTTGACTTCATTGCACTCAGAGTTTACACTGCACCCTAACCAAGTAGTTGAAAATTATTTTTTCTTGAACTGACAAATTTACCGTAGATTCGACTTTTACTAGTGTAGGTATAGAGATCAAGCTTTACGCAAGATGAGAAACAAAATCTGCCGAACTGATGGTTCCCTTGCGGATTTATTAAATAAAACGTGCTGATCGCTGCACGTTTAAGGTTAATAATCAGTCGTGCTGACTGCTCGCGTTGTTTATAATTTGTCTTTATTGTTTACATAATATTTTCCAAGTTCAAGTTCAAACTTAGGACAGGGTGATATTTACTTAGTAGTTGATGCATTTTAGTAGTTCACAGTATGTACGCTTTCCGGGATGTAAATTACGATAGTCAAAGACATATGTAGTTTTTGATACATTCGTATTTTCCATATTCCGGGCATAACTCTAAACTTCATAGTTTTTGGTATAGAGCGTTCTTTAAGTCGTACATTAAAAAAATCCAAAAAATATTTTACGGTCGAATCTAGATTTTGACATATTAGAATTTTTTTATTTTTAGCGGCTTGAACTAGCTTTAAAAAAATCATTCATTTTAAATTGTTTAGGTGTATACGAGATATTCATGATGAGCTAACCCAAATAAGCAAGGGCGCTAAGCGCTTGGCTCCTAACAATTCCAAAACCAACCTAAGCTAAGCAAAGCTAATCAAAACGCTGAAACTCCAGCCAACTCAAGTTAACCCCAGCTGACTGAATTTAACCCAAGCAAAGAAACGCGTAATGCGCTCTTTTTCTTAACCAACCCAGGCTGACCCAAACTTCAGTTAGTTTGGGTTAGCTTAACTCGGTCAAGGGTCAAACGCACGTCCATGCCTTGCCTAGTTTTGGTTAGATTGGGTTGGTTAAAGGATAAGGGCCTTTTTCGTTTGGGGTAGCTGATCATGAAAATCTGGTATATATCTGAAAAATTAAGAATATATGAATATGTCAAAAAGGAAGGTCGAACGCCAAATATTTCTTGAAAATTCGTAATGCACGACCCAAAATAAGCTGCGGCGAGTCAGGGCAATCGGCACTTTTGTGAGAATAAATTGTAAATTGGTAAAAAGGCTTCTATGCCAAAAACTAAACTCGCCCGACAAATATTTCTCTGATTTTTGTAATTTGTAACCAAAAGACGTAACAAATATCATAAAAATCGGGCATATCCGTGGATACTATTATTAACGAAAGCGGCGCCAATTGTCGGACTTACAAAAGCTTGCAGGCGCAAAGAGTTAAAAAAATTATTGTTAAATGTTATCAAAGACGAAGGAAAGTATTTTAATTTTTTCTTAGCGAACACCAAAACGAATGTTTCCAAAAAGTAATTTATCATTCCTGGAAATATTGAAGGAGTAGATATGGTCTAAAAATTTGAAACTATATGTAATATCGATGAATTTACGACAGTGGGACGTGGTTGATGATAATTAGTCTCACGAAAATTTGACGCAATCATTAGTTGTGGAGGCAATTGGTTACGTCGACAATTGGTTACGGCGACAAATGGTCGCAGCGTCAATAAAACGCCGCATAAATAGAACGCGGAGCCAATTAGATGTGGGGAAAATTATTAATAATTAATCAAATCTAACACAAAACCTAATCTAACCAAAAATATCCCAATCCAAACCACTTTAATCAAAAGTGAGTCAAACTAATAAAACCTAACCCAAATTAACCAAATCTAAACTAACTTACCTAATTATAAATATATATGGGGTTTCCAAAATACACAGAAAAATTTGGGCTACTTGCCGAAATGATTCCTGACATAAAAGTTAAAAGATAAGCTCATTTAAACCAGGATCCGAAAATGCTTCCTCAGAGCCTTTTGGAGATGGCTTCAAAAACACTAGTTTTGGTTTTATAGCTATGGAACTACCTCATCTACAACTAATTTGGGAAACGCATTACTATCAGTAAGTACAAAGATTATTAGATCTCACCGGATAATGTTAACTTAAACCAGAGACGTGCGTACGAGGAGGTTTCTTGGGTAGATTTAACTCAATTTTTTGTACGTTGTAAATTTTGCAAAATACAGTAGTGCGTTTTTCTCCTTTTACTGGCCAATTTGTGTTATCGATACTCTCGCTACCGTACTTCTGGCGGCCTTACTTCCGGTGTTCTGAGCAATTCAAAGAATGAATACGTTTGCGGCGCTACTTGACAGATGTGGTATATATTCATTTTTGAGAGAATTGGTAGGTAGCCCTTCTCGCCGGAACACTCAAGGCTAGCAAGCAGTTTTCCGTATCGGAATTTATCGTTGCTATTTTTCACCATCAGATCTAAGTACTGCCTGATTGTTTCGTCACAGCATTTGGCAATTGAAGTGGAGTGTATATTTTTCAAAATTATCGGCCATATCGCCTAAAAATGTTGTGTGATGAAATAGTGTGGTGAACCTTTTTTTTAAGGGTGCTTCTATGATGTAGGATTTCCTCCTTTTATGGCTTATATCCGTCGGCGGCCTTTTGATGCCGACCAAGCTAGCTCCGGCGTCAGATAGCCGTACAGCGGCCTTTTTCTCAAAGTGATACGACCACATAGTGGAGATGTACCTTCACAGGAAACGTTAGTGTCTGTAGATCTACTAGGAGGAAGTAAAATCTATTTTATTTTAATTAAGGCCCTTTATTTTCGATATAGTTGTTATACATCATTATAAATTTATAGTCAACCGACTGTAGGTCGTTTCCTTCAATATCGCATATATCTTATCGTTATAGATCATTTTAATTAATGGATTTGTAGTTAAACGACTGTAGGTTGTTTGACGTCTATCGTTTATATTCTCGTTTCATTAATTGATCTGGCTATTTTGCTTATCGAACCCACCTTTAAAAAGGCAGTACGTTATCTAATTGTGTGCATTGCATATATTTCTGTTTCTTTTCATAGTTGCTACGACGATACTTAATTTAATCTTTATTATATTTGCTATTATCTCAGTTAGAGAATTCATTTGGCCAATGTCAGGATAGCAGATTGATTTATCTTAAGAGTGGTTGGCTGTAAAGCTTATGGCAGTAATTTTTTTCCATAACTGATATTTGCAAATTTAATTTGTCGCCTTGATATCGGAATCGACTTGACTTCAATTCGTTAACCTATTTAGTATAATTGAGTGACTGTTTATTGGTCTACTCATATTGTCACCACCACGGGATTAATGTCGGTTAAGTTTGGTTAATAATCGCTTTGTTTATACCTATGTTGGGGTTTGGCACCTTCGGCAAAATGCACTAAAACGGAGTTTTAGCCACAATACCGAATCAGAATTATTGCGCTCGATGCGCATTTCGCTAACCATATTAGCATCATCAGGAGATGATTAAAACAATAACCAGCCCAAACGGTTTTAATCATCTCCTAATGATGCTAACATGGTTAGCGAAATGCGCGTCGAGTGCAATAATTCTGTTTCGGTAATGTGGATAAAACTCCGTTTTAGTCGTTTATACCTGCATATATTTACCGACTATACCTCTACATATTTCTTTGACCGGTTATCATTTTGATTTCGTATAAAGCTATTTTAGTGAGATTTATAGGAATTAAAAATTTAATTAGAATTATTTCAAAATAAGAATTGGGCAGTATTAATGTTGTAAGACATGGATTAAAAAGTAATATCTTATTTTGCTTTGATCTAATATTCTGATAATATAGGTGAAATACATTACAAGAGAATCTTCTCATTAGTTTATGGGCGTTACCATAACCTCAAATTAATTTGAGGTAGGATTAACTATTCTGAAAAGGTTTGTGTAAGCTTTCATATTTAAATAAATCAGTTATTAGGAATCTTGATGTTTAGTTTGGTAAATTGCAGTCAAAATAATAAATAATTCATGCATCCACAGATTTTCAAACGTTTTTATACAGGGTGATTTTCTAAATTTTTTTACCATTTATTTTCAAGGCTCAATAATCATTGATACAGTTCTAGTAAAAAAAATTAGTGGCGCCCGCACCTAACAGCCAAGACATAGACCCACGCCATTTAAAAAAATTGGATCCACTATGTAAACCTGGCATATGGACCGCCTAACGAGCAACTAACAAATAAGGTTACATATTTGGCACCCAACAGTTAACGCTAGTTACATATAAGGTTTTTTGTTATTTTGAAATCATATTATAACTTTTCTATGCCTTTTATATATTAATTTATATAGGATCATCTTCAAAGGGCTCTAGTTTTCAAAATGCTCTAGTTTGCTGAGGGAGCGTTTTCGGAACCATGTTTATGGAATATTTTCATTAACTTCTATTTCAGGACTATGTCTATCGGCATGCGCGTTAATTTATGGTACACATTAATTACATGAGTAAGAGCTTTTAAATGCACGAGCGTCGATAAACAAAAATATCCTAACATTCAAGCTTTGTCAATTCATAGATGGTGTAGTAGTTGACATCAAATGAATAACACTATAATGATAATTATTGACGACTGAGGTAGAAATGTTTGTTTCATATGTGAAACTCTACTGACATGTTCACAATGAATGCTTTTTCTAAACGTCCCTCTTTGAGGTTACTTCACTAGAGGATATCGATACAAATTTTACACCACATTATTTCCTTTTGGAAACTTTTTCAGTCATTTTGTAAGGAGAAGCTGCAGGAAATACCTGCCCATGATACTGAATGATGATCAGGTTCGTATGGATTAGTCACCTAAAGGGCTTCAGAAGAAATTTTATAGGTCATCCTACTAGTTGCCTATAACTAACTGAGTAGTAGAGGGTCTAACTGCACCGAAGTAATAATGGAATGTATAAATGAAAATATTGAAAATATGTAGCATGCATTTAGTTGTTTCACAGCTGTAGGAAAAGATAAGAAAAGCTATCTTCGTTTCCTTGCCATATCCATTTATAATATACTAATTACATTTGAATGTCAAGTAGTGGTTCCAATAGAAAATAAAGATCAAGTTGAATTAAATTAAATCAGGAGAGGAAGCCTTTTTGGAATATTTTAAATATTTAAAGGCGAGTGCATTTCATATCAAATATTAACCCCTGATTGGTTTTAAAATGTTATATCTTCAGAAATTTAATTTTCAAGCGACGAGTCGCTTCTTTGACATGCCAGGCAGCTGTCGATGTGCATAAAATTTTGATTGAAATTATCTATTAAAATGTTAGTTGATTAATGCAACGAAGTGAATGCCAGCGACAGACTAATTGGTTAAAGGATAAGCAGTATTGAATATCAGAATATTCTAAAAATTAATAATTGAAAATAAATTTGTGGTGTTTGGCTAAATATGAAAGTATTTAAGTGATAAGTAAATTTTAAAAAAGGTATATAAATACTTAAAGGTTTTTGAATAAGTTGATTGGATCTAAACCAGTACTAACTAGTGAGACAGTAGTAAAAATATGTTTTGATGGAACATTGATTGATTGAAACTTTATATTGGATTTATGACAAAAAGTTCGAATATTGTGGTTCATAATCGTCCAATCTGGCCTCTGTCATCACCGCAGCTATAACCTTTATCTTTGCCGATATATTTGTTCGTATACTGAGACTGAGACCCTTAAGGTCCACCGGTCTCGAAAGATAGAAAGCCCATCAAGTCAGTTCAATAATAAATTGAACGTTTGAATAAATTTGACGTAATGACTTAAGTTTTACCAGTTTATACCCTAAGAAGGAGACATTTTTGAAAAACTGACAAACTGAGAATAAATCCGATGATGGAAAATATTGAAACCTTTCTTTTGGACCCTAGAACCTATGGATATAAAAAATAATGAATTATACCACCCTTCATCATACGATACTTATACTCTATACCAGGACTCGGTAGGCAATTAATTTCAAGTGTGGTTCGGACGATTAACATATTTCAATTAAATAAAAAAAGTTAACGTGTATGCCAAAATGGGAACGTGGTCTATAAAAATTATCTCTATTAATTTTTTGCACGTTTATTAGAGAAGTCATGATACAACATGGCAAGCAACTAACTCATCGCTCAAGTTGCGCGAGGGAGTATTATATCCTTTGCGTTCCGCACTCGGACCACGGTCCGCCAATTGCCGAGCCTGCTCTATACTAATAATAATATTAAGCAAAGATTTACAAAGAAAATATCTAATACGTTACATTTATTATTATAGGCGACAGGAACTAAATAGTTCATACCGTATATGTATTTAACAACAAAGAAAATATACAGTGTCCATCAGAAATATGGACACAAATGAAAAATATTTGTATAGTGCGTTTCAAAGTAATGTTATTCTTGCTAAAGTTTCCACTTCTACTAAGGATCAACAATCAACTAGTATTTTGAATTCGAATGTCTCTATTCGTATACTGGGCAGATGCAGTTTGCTCAAGAATAAAGTACCCTTATTTGACAATATGCACCAAAATGGTATTGGGAAAAGTTGTGCAAACTTGGACGACGTTGTCAAATATAAAGTCATAGTCAGGTATTTCAAAAATTGGATTATTTTATATTTTAAACTAAACTTTTAATTAAATTTAATACCTATGTGGTTCTATTTACTTGCCAACTGTAAAAAATTTTTAATGGGAGTTAATACCATGAAATTCTAATTTCTTGTATCACAGTTAAAAAAAGGCAGTAAAAGCTAAAAAATGTACCAAATATTTACATGCGCACAGAGAAACACTTCAAAATATGGCCATTAATTTAATAATTCTTTTAACTAAACATCAGAAACCCCTGAAAACTAGTAGCAGAGCAATACAGAGCATTCTCTCTTTTAGCCTCAGTTCACAAAAAATCCAATCAACGGTATTGTTCTATTAAAAAGGCCAAACGGAGAATACTGCAAGAAGGAAAGTTTAGAGGTACGATTACACACTCACTTCCCTCGATGACAAGCCGTAGAAGACACTCAGAACCAGACTACTTCTCACAACGAAGGGTTTGAGAGCCCGAACAGGAGGTACAAAAGACTGACAGGAAAAATCTTCACTAACAATGGAACAAAATGAACAATCAATAGCTTAAAGCCCTACAAATCATCCGGCAAAGACGGGATCTTCCCTGACCTCCTTCAGAAAGGCTATGAGATCCTGAAGGATCAGAAAATCTTCAGAGTTAGCCATATTCTAGGACATATGACATAAGCCACTAGCTTGGAGGGGGGCAAATGTGATATTTATACCTAAGACCGGCCGACGCCCGAAGGCCGAAGCAAAATCATACCATTTCACCAGTCTAACCTCATTTTTTCTCATCAAAACAATCGATCAATACATAAGAAGCGAAACTCTAACAATAACACCGCTCCATCCTAGGCAGTTCGCCTACCAAGCATGCAACTCCACCTTAAGTGCCCTGCACTGTATAGTTGAAGACATAGAAAAGACAATCGAATGCAAAGAAATTGCACTTACTACGTTCATTGACATAGAGGGATTGATAATACATCATAAGTCCATCAGAAGAGAAATGCTCCCTCGTTATAAAAGAAATAAACGGAGCATCAACAACCATCAGCATAGTGAAAGGGTGCCCACAAGGAGGGGTTCTCTCGCCCCTACGGTGAAGAATTGTAGTAGATAAAATCCTTACCACTTTGAGTAAAGCTGAATTTATAGTTCTAGGCTACGCAGATGAGCTAGTAGTAGCAATAAATGGTACACATGAACGCGTAATTTCAAACCACATGCACAATGCCCTAAACATCATCAAGAATTAAAGTGATGGGGAGGGACTCTCCCTAAATCCTAGGAAAACCAGTCTTGTCCCGTTTACAAAAAGAGGGAAGCTGGAAATGAGAGCGCCCATCATACACCGAACACAGTTAACTTTTTCCACCGAGGTAAAATATTTAGGGGTCACACTGGACCGTAAACTTACCTGGAACAAGCATCTAGAAAACAATATCTCTAAAGCCACAGCGGCAATCTGGACATGGCGCAAACTTTGGCATGACATGGGGCCTAACATCAAAAATGCTATATTGGATCTACCAAACAATAATAAAGCCCATGATCACCTATGCATCGCTGGTGTGGTGGCCGCAAATCCAGCAGGTCACTGCTCGGACCAAACTTAATAAAGTGCAAATGCTGATAGGCCTTGGAATAACAGGGGCAATATCAACGTGCCCTACCGCAGCCTTGGTACTGCTGAACATGTCTCCTCTTCATCTCAGTGTGAAGAGGAAGGCGATTATCAGTGCTCACAGCCTATTCCAAATAGGCAAGTTCAAACCTGGAGATTTGACTGGTCACTTTGAAGAAATAAAATTGGAAAATGCCAGCAAACCAAATGACGATCGTGTTGGACCTAGATGCTCCATTCGCAGTGGTTATTGATGAACGCCAATCATGTGCGATAACGCATCGCTGTGGTATATAGATGGTTCAAAACCAGTGAAAGTAGCAGTATTGGGCATCTCAAGTCCAAAATATAAGCTTTCCAAACCTCTGGGCAAATATATAACCATCTTCCAAGCGGAAGTGCTTGCCATAAATATATGTGCAGAAGAGTGCCTCACACAAGCACTTCAGAGAAAGCACATCTACATATTTTCAGCTCTAAAGGCTTTCAAGTACGTGTTAGAGCTAGTCTGAGAATGTAAATAAACTCTAAAACAACTTGCATGCAACCAGGTACCTTTAATTTGGGTTCATGTCCATAGGACAATGTAAAAGTAGACTGTCTTGCGAAAGACGGAGCTGGAACACCATATTATTGTCCAGATCCCTACTGTGGCCTTATGAAGAGCCACAACATCGAAGAACTAACCAAACGGGAAAAAGACAAACTATCGTCCTACTGGAGAAACCCTCCAGGACTAAGACAGGCGAAATGGTTTATCATCATATCTGCGAAAAGATCAGAACAGCTCTGAGACATGAACAGAGCAGATATTGGAACTGTCGCCGTCCTGCTCACTGGGCACTGCCCGCTCAAATACCACCTAAAGGCAATAGGCAAAGCAGAAGACGACCAATGCAGATTTTGAAATAACGCAACAGAAACCAAAGAACATCTACTCTGCCAATGTCCAACCCAACTCTGCATAAGGCTCAAGTACCTTGAAGTACAGCTGTCACCTCAAGAAGTGAGTCAACTACCTCTCAAGAAAATAGCTTCGTTTGGAAGAAGCTTACGTCTCTTGGACACAAATTAAGTTGTAGAGTAATGCACAAAATATCTGCAAAGGTACCAGTGCCGAGTGGTTGAAACTAGCCAAAACGACTCCCTCTACAATCTACAATATTCTCAGCACCATCAACATCAGAATAATATAGTGTTACTAAATAAGTGTTCGAAATTTCAGGGGCTTATAATTCTCAAAAAAAACAATAAAATTTATTCATAAAAAATCCCCGAAGTTTACTGTCAAAAAAGTTAGTGCAAATTAAAATAAAAAGTAATAGCGTACGCAGCGCCCTCAAATGCTACATAAAAATTAATACCAGGTTATATTTTCTTGCCCCAAAAAAACCCGGTTATGACTTGCAAAAGTCATTTTATAAAAAAATTGAAAATTAAATTCCAACTCAACACCCTCCATCTTATTGTTTTTCATTTTTATAGGATTATACGCGCCTGAAATTTCGGACACTTATTTGGTGAGCCCTGTATAGCAATAAAATTCGGCGGAATTTGCTTTGAAAAATTTGAAGGATAGTAAACATTATTCGCGTATGCCATAAATACTGTCAAAGTTAGCTAATTTTTTTGTTGATTTCCGTGCGTTGGTATTTTGTTTTAATGTAAATATGTTCTATATTGTTGTGGAGGATTCATCTTTACCTTGAAATTGATTGCCCTTGGCTCCACAAATGATTACGCTTATTTTGAATTGGTACAGAGCCTTTTCGGCCCTGGCTCCAGGATGTAAACTGCATAAGTGCTAGTTTAGTGACCCTAATGAATTACCTACGTCTACGTTTCGATAGGCAAGTCTGCTATCGTTATCAAGAAAGAAACTAAAAATGAAAATGGTTAGCAAATACAATAAAACAGTAAAAACCTCTTGCAGATTGTCAATCTTTGAACTGACTTTGACAAGATGACAATTATAATGCCGTATTTAATTACTGGTAACTGGTCTTTAGTGTGATATTTAGGTGTTACTTGGTAAATTAATTTGTTTTTAAAGTTTTATATATTATCTTAAATTTGGTGTTATTCGCTTAGGAAGAATTTAATGATTTTTGTTGAAAAGATTAGTTAATTTTTAAGTGTCCTTTATCAACTTCAGTTTTTAGCAAAGATAACCAAGTGCTATTAAAACTAACAGAAGTTGAAGCAACACATTCATCTTTATTTAATAAAATTAAAGCACTTTCTTAAATTTTACGTTTTTTAGATGAAGGTTCCTTTGCTAAAATACTTGAAGCGTTCCATTGTATTCTGTGATTGTTATCAAATGCATGTTGACAAATATGTGATTTGTGGAATTGTGAATTTCTAATATAAGTTTGGTGTTCTTTTATACGTCTTTATGTTTTTCTGGCAAGTTTTGTGTTGTTTCTTCAATTGCTGAAATGATATCAAACTTAGGAACGATTTTAGGTGTAACTGAGTAATTTAAGCCTTTAGAAAGAACAAGTTTATCAACATCGGATAATACTCTATCAGACAAATTGAAATTTCTATTGTCAAAAATAATGACTTTATTAAAAAAACTGTAATCAATTTGTCTGATAAGTATTAGCCGATGTTGAAAAACTTGTTCTTTCTAAAGGTTTAAATTACTCAGTTACACCAAAGAAAATAATAGCTACGCAATAGAAGAATTATCCAATGTAAATGGAAAGACCCCTCCGATGGAGCCAGACTTTTCTAAGCCTGGCTCCTTTCTTGGAAATCCGCATACGATCCGTACTGTGCCGTACAATGTTGCCAAAGATTCATAGAAGAAGCGACGCGACTGCCGAGTGCCGCGAGAATTTCCACGAATTTGTTATTTAATGGAAAGGCCGGACGGCACGCGTTTAGCGCGCGCTCGTCGAAAATGTAGGATTTTTATTAATTTACTTTCATTGTTAGCTTGCGTAAGCGGAGAGTTGTATAGGTGATATTATTCTTTCTAATTTTTATTATAAAATTATAATAATTATATGGGTATTGATACCCAGAACCATGTCAGGGAATGTATGCCAGTATTTTAACTGTGTTAGCCGAAGAGGTGACAAAATTAAAATGTTTCGGTTTCCATATAAAAACGAAGAAATTTGTAAAAATTGGGTAGTTAACTCCGGTAAGTACCTATGTAATATCATACACATGAGAATGCATAATTTAAAAAAAATATAGCTGCTTTTTTGGGTGGCATATTTTATAATTTTACGATTAAAAAACACTTGTTCATTCCAATTTTGCTGTCGTCTAAATAAAAACGTTTTGAATAAATATATTGTTACATTCTTCATCGTTACCTCTTTAATTACGGAAATATATTTTTTGGTTACATTAACGGAGCATATAAAAATAATTTTATACTTGTTTTAAATAAAAGAGCAGGGCATCTGCCACTTTTATAGTTCATTAATTGCTTGCTTTTTACTTCGCTTTTTTGTCTAACTTAAACTTTTGCATTTGGACATGATGTTCTTTGGAAGGGTGTTTTGCTACTTTTGTGTAGAAAGTACCTAACGATATGATTTCGTAGGAAAGAATAATTTTTCTAAAATTACATTAGAAAATATCAAATTTCGCACTCTTTTGTTTGAAAGATCAATTAGATATTTCCTAGATGTTTAAAATCTCTGTCACTTTCCCGAACAAAATGGCGTCCTACCAAATTTATACATCTTATAATGGGTTCCATAACCTGAAAAATTATTTAAAATTTTATTTTGTGATTACTAAAATAAAAAAAAAACATTGAGACCTTCATGAAGATAATTTTATTATTTTTTAATTTTTCTGGAATTGAATCGTTTAGTCTTTGATGCTGAAGTGTACTTAAACTCGGGCTTTATTAGTTTAGTATTTAGTTGAGATTTTTGTTTGTTTTTGCGTAGGTAGATAGTTGAAGTAAACCATTGCCAACAGTTTTATTTTATGGATAAAGTATTCTTTCTTTGAGTTTATTTAATGCCCATTTTAAATTATACCCTTGTTTCGTTATTTAAATAATTGTTCGAGACTGGTCATTTTAGGAAACACAAGTTTGCTTGGGTTAGACGCTGAGACACTTAAAAAGAAACATATTTGTGACGAACATTTTACTAACCAAGGCTACAAATCGGAAAAAAAGCATTATTTAAAACCTAACGCCGCGGCCGTCCCAAAAAAGTTCAACGAGAATTATGATGAACAAGAATTATTAAGAGTTAACATTCCAAAGATCCAAAGAAAACGTATTCAGGGCGCGAACATGATCTTCTCTCACTCAGTCCCACCACAGACGAGTTTACCAGGAAACGACCTAGGTTCGACAGTGGTTTAGACCACGAAAACGAAAGAGTTATCGATGATATTACTCATTACTCAAATGCCTGATACCCAAATGACACCAAGAAAAATCAAATAAAAAAAAAACATATTAAATTTATGTCTTCAAAAGTAAAAAGATGTCATAAACGAATTAATATTTTAACGCAAAAAATAGACAAAACAAATTAATAACCCTGTTACCCTTTTTATATAATTTTTCGAATTTTGCTAAAAATTTTGTTTTAATGCAGTTACGAGAACGGTCAAGAAAAATTTGAAATCTCCAAGAAAAACAAATATCCATTTCTTTGTTTTATAAATTGCCATCAGCATATCAGTTTTTGAGAAGAAAAGGAATTGCCCTTCCATCACTCTCTACAATCCGAAGGTGGATTGGCCAAAATTTGTTTAAAACGGGGTTCGATGAAGGCATAAAAGAACACTTAAAATTACGATGTGCGGCTGTGACAAAGAACGAAAAGAAATGTGTACTCGCTTTTGATGAAATGAGCATCAAAGAATTAATTGAGTATAACAGAAAACTTGACTTAGTAGAAGGTTTTGAGGATTTGGGACCATTAGGGAGCGCGTCAAAAAGTATTTTCAATAAGAGGTCTTTTTAAAAATTGGAAAATTCCCATATCATATTATTTTTGTCATGGATCTATTCGGCAAAACAATTTTCAAACACTAATTGAAGTTAATTTAACATATATAGGTTTTATTCCAAAATTAGTGGTGTGTGACCAAGGAAGCAATAATAATAGTGCATTTAAGCTTTTAGGAGTCACCAAAGAAAATCCATTTTTTAGTGTCAAGAATTTTAAAATATTTGCAATATTTGATGTGCCCCATTATCTTTTCAAAACTATTCGAAATAATTTAATGACCGGTTGGTTTAAACTCCAAGAAAAAATCATAAGATTTGATGTTATTAATAGTTATTTATAATATTTATGTACCAAGGGTATTAAGTAGATGTTTATGCCCTGAGGGCGACAATGTTACAAACCCGAGGGCCTCTGGCCAGAGGGTTTATAAGTCGCCCGAGGGCGTACACATCTATTAATACCCGTGGTGCATACAAATTTTATGTCATACTAGTTCGTTATTGCATTCACAATATGTAAATATTTAAAAAAATACGAATTCAATTCAATTATTTGAGTCCATAAAGTGGACTTTATGCCCGCACAGGCATATAGTAATCCATTATGTAAATGGTATCTAAGGTATAAAAACACAATAATGTACTGGTATGACATAAAAAAACAATTGACATTTATAAAGAGTCAGCTTCTGGTAGGGCACTCACAAAAATAACTGAAAAACATATTAACCCTAACTGTTTTGAAAAAATGTCTTGTAGATTGGCACTTCAATTATTTTCAAAAACCATGGCCGCTGCAATTAAAACGTGCATTAGTAATCGGCAAATAGATGATAATTACGACTCACCAACAACTGATTTTTTTTTATTTTTAAATAATTTGTTTGATGCCCTTAATAGTAATAATCTATATAGTAGAAGCCCCTACCGGTGCGGTCTAAATGAAAAAAAAAAACTGTAAAGTTATTAATATTCTAAGAAAAGGAAGAGAAGTCTTTAAATCAATAACTAAACTAACCACCTCTATCAGTGCTAAAAAAGACTCCAAAGAAACAAGACCGCCGTGCTTTGATGGGATTGTACAAAGTATTAATGGAATATTTCAAATCTTTGAAAGGGAAAAAAATGATAACAATAATTTTATTTTAACGGTTAAACCAAGACTTCTTGGAAAACTTTTTTCTGTAACTAGACAAAGAGGTGGGTGGAACTTGAATCCTTCCGCAAAGTATTTTCGACAGTCATTGCGAATTCAAACAACGACTGGATTAATTAGGCCCTCTAAATCTTCAAACTGTCAGGAGTCAGGAGGACAAAGATGAGCCTATTTCGTTTACATCATTATTAAATAATAACACTCAAACCGACGCCGGCGCTGTTATTAACGAAGATTTAGATGACTCATTAAAATATGATCATTTTTAGGCATCGAAATAATTAGCAGTTCTGAGGCTGGTATAAACGTCTCTCAGAATACTTCTCAGAGTACCTCTCAATCCTATAGAGCCAAAACAAGCACTTTAGAAGAAGGGGCAGTAACTTACTATGCAGGATATCTTATTAAAAAGGTTAAAGACAAATTTAAATGCACTCACTGCTTTATAGTCCCTCCCTCTAATGAGAATAAAACCAGAATGTCAAATTTAAAGCAAACCTTTCTTTTTCATAAAGATTACGGTGGGGATAATAAAATGGCTTTGTTAGTTCGATCAGAAGAAACAGCATTGTTTGTTCACCGTGCCTATTTGCTCATAAAACACTATTTCGACAATCGGGGGAAGATCGGGAATTCATTGGTTTGAAAATTAAAAATATGATTGTAAGCAAATCCTTGCGCTGGCTAGGTAGCAAAGATCATCCTTGCTATATGCATAAGATATTTTTTATTGAACATCTCGTAAAAACCAATTTATTTAAATTTTGCAAGTGGCATGTTTACCCCAAGAAAAACATTTGTTCAAAAAATAAAAAATTTGGAAAACAAGTAAATGATATTTTAGTGCTTATTAAAGTGGTGGGTGACCCTCAACCTTATACACCATGTCTTTTTAAACGATAATCATTTAGCTCAAGATTAGAGAGGTGAAATAGATTTTGAGGCTGTTTTGTGAAAGATTTTCGGTGATATTTAAAAATCAAAATTATACATGCCTTTTTAAGAAAACGCAATGAGGAAGTTTCCTGAAAAATTAAACTGACTATTTTTCATTGCAAACTATAGAACAGTGAAAAAAAATCGGTACGTATTTTTTTTATTTCCTTTAAATTTGATTATTACGAGAGCTATGCCAGTTTTCAGTTTTGTATACATAGGTATTCTAAGCATGGTGCGACGCGTAACAATTCATGTGTATTGTCATAGGCACAGGTCAAGGCGTTGTATCTGCCTCATTTT
The DNA here is from genome assembly GCA_016904865.1 of Pissodes strobi. NCBI lineage: Eukaryota > Metazoa > Arthropoda > Insecta > Coleoptera > Curculionidae > Pissodes > Pissodes strobi. The sequence continues at coordinate 23,741 of MU191370.1, forward strand.
TCGACTTATGAAAAAAAAAATTAAAAACCCGTGACTACTTATTTTTCATGGGCTATCGAAATAAGCAAAAAAAAAATTGATGAAACTTCCTCATGATCTGCTCTTAAAAGGGCACGCATCCTAATACCCTGGAAAGCCTTTCACAGAATAAAACACAATTTCCATTGTGATGTGCATGCGCGCCGCGGTCAAAATTTTATCTTTTTCCGATTTATGCCTTAAAAGGGTATGGTGTACATATAAAGTCGTGGACCAAAACTTGTCACCACCATTCAGTATTCTATGGACTTATCCTGAATAATAATAATGCAAATTTTAATAGCTCTTTTATGTCTGTCTCAAGGTCTGTCTATTTCAAAATGGTAATCGTTTAATAATCGTGATAAATAATAGTCACCAGTTCAATTTTGTCTCAACATCCTGTATATTCCCAAATGTTTATGACGGGTTTTATTTTCGCTGTGTCTAGCCTCCTGGTACCGGTATCCGAATAAATCCCGTTAAAATATAATGGCGGTATGATGACGTAATGGTCTACCGATATTTACAATAATCCCGGTAGATTTTGTTCTCGTATTAAAATATGTCTTCGTGATACAATCAATTTGTCGCAAGAGCGCTCGTGGTGTAGAGGTTTAGATAGTTGGGTCTCTTCTGGACGGTACGGGTTCGAACCCCATTGCTTTTTTTATAATTTTTTTTAAGATTATGTTTCTAAACAGTATTTTTTCTTGATTTTGGATTTTGGGTATGTCTTGGGTTAGATTGGGTTAGCACCTGGCTAGTTTCCTTTTCTAGAGCCCCCGTAGCGAGCGAAGCAAGCGGAGGGTCATGCGGATCGACCAATAGGAGAGGCCGATTTTGATATAGTCGGCTACGCCTGTAAAGGATCTTTAAATGCTAATTATTTTATAAAATCTAACGGGATTAATATAAACACCGGCAGAATATTACGTCAACAATACATACCGGGATTTATGCGGATATCGGTACCGGGAGTCTAGCATAGCTTGATATAAATACCAGTAGATGTTTACGCCATTATATATACGTCATCATTTTACCGGGATTTATTTGGATACCGGTACCGGGAGTCTAGACACAGCGTTTTATTTTATGCAAAAAGGCGAAATTTTTTCTAACGTTCATTATCATTTGATTTTTTTTAATCCCTATAAGCACATTTCAATATTCATTACCCTACAAACCTCATATTTCTTGGTGTCATTTAGGAAAGAAGATTATAACTACTTAAGTAGGTAATTTTATCATGTGAGAAGTTATTAAATTTAGTTTATCTAAAGTATTTTGTTGTACGGAAAAAACTGGAAACCGGCTTTTATCTGCACCCGTGGGTCATAATGTTAAATATTACTACCATTATAATACATGTAGTGACATTGATTGCCGAACAGTTCAAAATAAAACCGATTGTGTTCATTCTTGATTATTCGCTAAAATCATCAATTGACTATTTTATTTAACCTAAATTATTTTATCTTTCTGTGTTTGTACCTTTTTTGTGTTTATGTGTCATTTTTGTCCTTTTGCGCACGACTGTACCAGGTACCTGTTAGTATTAATAGTTGTTTGCTTGTTTTGTTTTATTTCAATTTTATATGTTAATAATTTTTGTTGATGAAATATTTGGATAAAATATACTATCTCTTTACCTAATATTTCATTAAAATGAATCGAACCCAAGTTAAAGAATAAGATTCTTCATAAACTATAACCTGAGAACTTTTTTTTTTATCAGTCTGATAAAATTAAAAATTAAAACTACTTATAACTATAAATCTACCAATTTAAAAATTATTTCATTATTTATATTAACTAAAAGAATACGCTGCATAAAAAAGATGTAAAATGAACGTTCAATTAAATTAAAAAAACGGCATTTTAAAATCGTAATAAATAACATTTCAATTTTTAAATTATTTTCGAAAATGTTAAGCTTTGTTTCCTCGACCGTCTAACATTTTTATTTAAACCAAGCTCTTGCCGCCGGTGTTTAGTCGACCGTCGGTAAGGCGGCAACGCCGCGGCCTGTATTTCCACGATTTCAGTGCGAGATTTAATTTATTCGTAAACAGAGCAGCAAATTTCAGAGGTCCCGCGCTCTGGCGGAAATTCGTTAAAAGCTTGTTATGCGTTTTCTATTGCGTAGCTATTATTTTCTTTGGTTACACCTAAAATCGTTCCTAAGTTTGATATCATTTCAGCAATTGAAGAAACAACACAAAACTTGCCAGAAGAACATAAAGACGAATTTAGAATTAGAACTAAAATAACAATAGAAAAACCATTTAAAATTAAACAAAACTTAACACACACAGAACAAAGAGCTTTACAATCATTAAAAAGAGATAACACTATTAAAATTCTACCAGCCGATAAAGGTAATTCAACCGTAATAATGAATTGCATTACTTAAGATGAAAAGATAATGTCTCTTTTAAATGACAGTAATTACTCAATACTAAATAATGATCCAACAGAACGTATTGAGAGACAGATATACAATATGTTAAAAAACACAAAAATCAATTCAATGACATAGAAAGATTCAAACTGACACCACACAATAGTAAAACACCTCATTTTTATGGAGTGCCAAAAATACATAAACTAAATATTCCTCTACGTCCAATAGTCAGCTGTATAAATTCACCAACACATCCCATTGCCAAATGCTAAATATCTACTCAACATTCTTAATCCACTTGCTAACAACACTAACTCATATATAAGAAACTCACAACATTTTTTAGAGAAACTATGACAAATTAATTTAAATCCTAACGATATTCTGGTACGTTTTGATGTTGTTAGTCTATTTACCAACGTACCCTATTGATAAAACTTTAAATATTGTAAGAAATAAATTAGCAAATGATACTAACCTTGGTGAACGTACAAAACTTAATATTGACACAATAATCGAATTACTTACTTTTTGCGTAAAAACTACTTATTTTCAATGCAATACCAATTACTATCAACAAAACAATGGTATGGCTATGGGTTCGCCTTTATCGCCTTTATTGAGTAATATTTTTATGGATAATTTTGAATTACATTTTGTTGAAAATTATCAATATAAACCTTTAATTTAGTGGCGTTATATAGATGACATTTTATCAATTTATCCATATAACGAACATTTTCTTAACGATTTTCTAAATCATATTAACACCAAAGAACCCACAATCAAATTCACTATAGAAAGAGAAATTAATGAACAACTTTCATTTCTTGACATTCTTATAAAAAAAGACTTGAATAGTTTCGAAACAAAAATATACAGAAAACCTACACATACAAACAGATATTTAAATTTTAATTCAAATCACCCAATAATGGTCAAAAGTGGGGTCGCAAAAAGTCTATATGATCGAATGAAAATAATTTGTAATAATCAAAATTTCAACACAGAAAAAGAATTTTTGAACAATGTTTTGATTAATAATAACTATCCTATTGATTTCATTCAAAAATGCTTTATAGAATTTGAACGAACAAATATCAGACAAAATCAAAATAGACCTATTACGAATCTCTTTATTTCTTATATTCCTGGTTTATCAGACAAAATTAAACGAATAGGTAATAAATTTAACATTCGTACCATTTTCAAAACAGAAAACACCCTTAGATCCAAACTGACAAAAACAAAACCACTTAACGAAAATGAAACTACTAAAAATGTTATCTATAAAATACCATGTGAGTGTAACAAATTTTATATATGTGATACCTGTAGACCATTATCAAAACGTATAAAAGAACACCAAACATATGTTAGAAATTCACAATTCCACAAACCACATATTTGTCAACATGCATTTGATAACAATCACAGAATACAATGGAACGCTTCAAGTATTTTAGCAAAGGAACCTTCATCTAAAAAACGTAAAATTAAAGAAAGTGCTTAAATTTTATTAAATAAAGATGAATGTGTTGCTTCAACTTCTGTTAGTTTTAATAGCACTTAGTTACCTTTGCTAAAAACTGAAGTTGATAAGGAACACTTAAAAATTAACTAATCTTTTCAACAAAAATCATTAAATTCTTCCTAAGCGAATAACACCAAATTATAGATATATAACTTCCAAAAACAAATTAATTTACCAAATAACACCTAAATATCACACTAAAGACCAATTACCAGTAATTAAATATGACATTATAATTGTCATCTTGTCAAAGTCAATTCAAAGATTGACAATCTGCTAGAGCTTTTTACTATTTTATTGTATTTACTAACCATTTTCATTTTTATTTTCTTTCTTGATAACGATAGCAGACTTGCCTATCGAAACGTAGACGTAGGTATTTTATTAGGGTCACTAAACTAGCACTTGTGCAGTTTACATTCTGGAGCCAGAGCCGAAGAGAATTTTAGACGAGATCTATATTCTGACGAGTCAACGTTTACATCCAATGGAATAATCAGAGCACCAAATCATAGGTGATGGGCAGAAGAGAACCCACATTTTAACATTGAGTGTCGAGGCCAATATTCGTTTAAAGTAAACGTGTGGTGTGGAATTTTGAACGATGTACTTATGGGGCCAGTATTTTTTAGACAAACATTAAATTCTGAGAGGTATCTAGAAATGCTAGAAAAGTTTTTGTCCAACCATTTGGACAATATTCCACTGCAAGTTAGAGGCAACTTTTCAACAGGACGGATCATCTGTTCATTAAACATTAAAAGTAAGAATGTGGTTAAATGAGGTATTTCCATATCGCTTGACAGGAAATTCCTTGGGGTGTAAGATCTCTCGATCTAACCCCCTGATTTTTTTCCTATGGGGATATTTACAAGAAAAAGTGTATGGAAGACGACCATTCCGAGATATCGAACATTTAGAAGATACTATAGGCAATTGCATTTAAACCATCACTTCAAAAATGCTTAAGAACGTTCATAATCATATGGGTACACAAAAAATAAAATTAATAGAAAACGGAGGAAGACATACAGAGTAATTATGTTTTTTGGTCGTTATGTAATTAGCTGTTATTAATTTGGTGTTAGTTTGGATTTTGGAAATATTTCTTCCAGTTAAAAAATTATTAAATTAATGGTTAACTTTTGAGGTTTTCTCTTTGGTATTCTCAATACTCAAGCTAGAATTTGGTACAGTTTTTAACTTTTAGTGTTTTTTTTAACTGGACACATGAAATTGGCATTTCCTGGTATTAACTCCTATTAAAGTTATTTTACAGTTGGCAAGTAAATAAAACTAAAGTATTATATCACATATTATGTATTAAATTGAATTAAAAGTTGAGTTTAAAATATGAAGTTTTTAATGAATATACAGGATAAAACCAAAATAATAAAAAAAAGCAAAACAAATCTATTTTTTGAAATAGGTTGCTGTGACTTCAAATGTGATAACGCATTCCATTTTTTTTAATTTTTTTTTTATGGCAGTGGCACACACACTAAAGGGAGATCCTATGGCGCTCGACGAGCGGTGTGTGTGCGAAGATGTTGATTGACACGGTTCTTGAATATTTGTAGGTTGTAATTAGTGGGAAACAGATGTCCTGGAAGTGAGTTCCACAGTGATGCAGTGCGCCAGACAAAGGAGTTCTGGTAAAGCGATGTTCTAGGTGTTTCTAGTTGTACGACGAACTGGTGCGCTCCTGCCGTCTGTCGGGACTGCCTGACAGGAGTTGCCAGGGGCGGGATTATGTGGGCCAAATCCTGGGAACATCTGCCGTGAAAGTATCTGTAAAACAGAGACATCTCGGCCACATGTCTGCGGTGTTCCAGACTATCCAGATTCCGGGTCAACTGCGGGTCGCCGACGAGACGCACAGCTCTCTTCTGAATGGAATCCAGCAGCTTTAGGGTATGCTTTGGTGCGGCACCCCAGATATGTGAGCAATATTCTAAGCACGGTCTTATTTGCGCTTTGTACAGCAAGAGCAACTGCTGCGGTGTATAGAGTTTTTTGTTGCGAAATAGCGCACCAAGCTTCTGGGAGGCTGATTTTGCGATGTTAGCAACATGCTCATGCCATGACATATTGCTGTTGACCGAGACACCCAGCAGTCCAATTGACGAGGATGAAGAAATGGTCGATCCTGCCATAATGATGTCAGGGCCCGCTGTATTGGCCCTCTTGGTAAACGTTGCTGCTTGGGTCTTTGCTGCATTGAACTGGACCAAATTTCGGTCGCCCCAAGTTTGAACTTTTTCCAGGTCTTGATTAATAGCTGTAATCTGCTCCTGTCTGCGGTGATGAGTCTCAGTCGCTGGTAAGGGTTTTTCTGATCTAAAGTGAGAGAGAAGGGTACTGTCATCTGCAAAACTGTAAACAGGATTATTCGTTTCGATCAGCAGGTCATTAATATAGATGAGGAACAGAGTTGGTGAAAGTATTGCGCCCTGAGGCACGCCCGCGTTGATGGTGAATGTGTCCGAGATGTGTCCATCGACTGCAACGTGTAGGGATCGGTTCTTAAGGAAACTGGCCAGCCAGCTGCAGAGAGAGGCGGGCAGTCCCAAGGACGGCAGTTTGTTGAGCAGTCCGTCATGCCAAACTCTGTCGAATGCCTTTGAAATATCCAACGCAATCGCTCGAGACTCTCCGTAGTTTTCAATTGCCCTACTCCATATATGAGTGACATAGGCCAATATATCTCCTGTCGATCTCTCTTTGCGAAAGCCGTATTGATTATCGCTGATTATTCTATTGTTCTCGAGGTACTTGAGTAGTTGCTGGTTGTCTACACGTTCCATGACTTTGGAGATTATTGGAAGCAAGGCAATTGGGCGATAGTTTGAGGGCGTGGTTTTCTTGCCTTTTTTTGGAACAGGTTGCACTCGAGCGACTTTCCAAGAGGATGGGTAAATCCCTTTTCCGTAAGAAAGTTAAAAAAGCCTGGAAAAAACGGGTGTTAGTTCGTTGGCGCAGTTCTTTAGCACAATCGCAGGTATTCCGTCCGGTCCTGATGCCTTTTGCGTATCTATTTCTTTAAGGATTTTGCGAATATCATGGTGATGAAACTTGACTTCTGCCATGGTAGTGTTGATGTTCGATATGGTGGGGAGAGTCTTGCCTTGGGGGACGTCTAAGGTAGAGTGCGATGAAAACATTTTAGCGAGCATGTTTGCTTTTACCTTGGCTGTAGTCGCCGTGATGCCACGTTCGTCTTACAAATGTGGGAGACGTTTTTGTAAAGTTGTTACTTACTGCCTTTGCTACCGACCAAAAATTCCTGGAACCACCGGGACATTGCAAAAGTTTATTCCTGATCCTTTGATTATGTTTGTCCTTAGTTTCGTCGATCACACGTTTGCATTCGTGTCTCCCTTCGACAAAATAATTGCGATTTTCTACCACCTAGGGCCGCTTCCACTAGAAGCATCAGCCTCAGACTCATTCCTCTGGTGGTCCCTAGTCTGACAGGGGTAAAAACGGGGTTTGTTGGATCACTCCCCAGTGATCAGCTCCAGACTTTGTACTCTGGTGTTCTCCAGCCTGGAGGAGGACGATGGGATTTGATGGGCCACATCCCGTGGCAACTCGGAATGGCGGGGGCGTCACTCCCCGTAATCAAACTGCT